>UCOH01012333.1:0-283626 GCA_900474275.1 Synergus japonicus | reverse complement strand
TATATATATATATATATATATATATATATTAATTACGCAATGTAAGGTATTTGAAAAAATATATAAAGACTTTTAATTTAATTTAATAACTTTTCATAATATAAAACTTTGAATTCTCTCTTTTTTTTATAATTATTTGATGCTGAGATAATAATAATAATAACTAATCTAATAACTCCGATTTTCATTAGAACTTTTCTTTAACTAAACTGTATTAATTTTTTTTCTTGGAAATTTTAATGAAGAAAATAGAAAGTTCTTTACAACTTTTTAAGAGAGTATATTTCTCTCTAGAATCTTCAATTTGCAGATCTCTAGTAAAAAAAAAAGAATTAAGTTTGTATAGAAGAACTTTCAAACTTCTTATTAAAAAAAGTATTGAGATTATTTCCAAAAGTTTCGTAATAAATTATAATTTTAACCAAATTCTTAACTATTTTAACTCGATTTTGTATAATTGAAATATTTTCAGTCCATTACAATTTCATACATTCCAAGATGAAACCAAATTGAACATAATGTCATATATTTATAAAATACTATGAACTGTAACATATTTTAGGCATTGTGCAAATTATCGATTATGAGCCGTCTTTTTCAGCTTCACTAAAATTTCTATTTAAATTTTAATGAATGAAAACTCAAAATTGTCCAATTTTGCATGATTTAATCTGAATTATTCGTTGTTGAGTAACAAATATTTCATATATTTTATAAATGAAACAAAATAACATTTCGTTTCCATATCTTATCCGATCTAAACCTCATTATGATTATCAGTCCTTTTCAGCAAAATTGCTATAAGATTAGAATCATAAAATGACTCCAGTTTATTGTCAAATACAAAATTTTATCTCAAATGTAATATTTTATATCACATTTTTTATTACTTTATTTATAGATTTCATTAAATAATCGAGTTAAATTTTGAATTGAAAAGCAAAGTCAACAATTCAATTTCGTTGAGTACACCTATAAAATACCTGTAAAATAATAAGCCACATTACAGGAAAGAGGTAATAATAACACAGAATCATTATCATAGTACTTAAATTCTGAGTCATCAGCAATGAAAGAGATGAGGTATTAACCACATTAATCAAAAACGAACACCGATTATAGTTTTACAAATCCCTCTTTGAAACTTTTAAACGTATCAGGTTACATATCAAGACTATTTAAATTGTGATGACCCTTTCCATAATCATTTAATATAAACAAATTTCCAAATTGGTTGTACCAAACTGAAAACTAAGTCACTCAATTAAAAAATTTTTAATTTAAAACTGTGCCCAAGGATAAATATTTAAAGGCAAATAGGAAATACCTACTAATGACAAATCTAGCGCAGGTGTGAAATTACAGACCTCATTAGCGCTTTCCATTGACCTTGCAACCAGAATTACTACATAGAACACTAGTTCAGACCTCTGAATTAAAAAAATTGTCCTCTCCTGCACATAGACATTACTTTTACAGGATGTCACATGCACAAAATTACCCAAAATTGCTCAAACTTAGATAACACACCTTATCGATGATTAATTTGAGTGATTACACTAAATTGCGATCCAGAAATTGTTTTTCTAAAAATCTGTGCCTTGCTAAGATAAACAAAGAGATAAGAGGAAAACCTAGATTGTTCATGAATATCCCTTTTTCACGAATATCCCGATTTCTTACAAAAATGGATCGCGATTCGAGTTCGAGACCGTAAAATAGAAAGTTCAGATTCCCGTGTGAATGGAAACGAGAACTGTTGCACGGGGGGTACAAAAAACGAACGTTTGCGTTTGTCACAACAATGCATACTTCATTTGACAGCGGTGCTTAACGATTTAAAGAGGCGAGTCTCCTCCTGAGGAAGAGTCACTTGATTTCTTGCTATAAATTCCACTGATTAATTAGAACCGGGCCTACAAGTGTGATTCATGAAGAGGAAAAAATTATTACATATCCAAATGACAGCGGCGAATAGATCAATATGCATTGTACACAATCGCAGCCAGTTTTGGAGACTCGTTGTTGGCAGAAATTTCGGAGTAGTCAATGACTCTTGACTGTATAAAAATTCGCGGAAAATGATAGCAGGTTCAAAAATTGGAAGAAAAGTTCAGAAACCGAGGGTGATATCATGAAATACCTGGAGAATGCTGACGTCCGAGTAGGGAAGTACGACATTCATTGAGGGAACTGTCTGGCACGCCAGCCGGCCGAACGCGCGTTTTTACAAAAAAAACTATTTTCCCTGGCACTATATTGATGCACAAAATCTCACCTCACACTTCCTTCACTCGCGTAAATCGCTCGATTCCTCCGATCCCTCTTGGAAAAGCGTTAAATTTCAGGTTTGTAAATAAAATTACGTCAAATGTTGAGTACTGCCCCGTATAGGAGCCATCTTGGAGGATGGGCACAAGATGAATGTTTTCAGCTCAGATAGTACATATTGCAGATTTGTCCATTGTCAACAGGGTTGAGAAATTATGTGTTAATTGGTGTAATCGTATAGATCGGATATGTAAGGTAAATTACAAATTAGCTACTCAATTGTTTTTTTTATTCATAATTATTATGTAAAAAAAAGAGATTTATAGTAAATGAATATCACAGACAAAATTATTTAGAAGTTATTTGAATTTCACGCGCATAACAGCCATTTTGGGACAATAGTTAAGAGCTAATCAGAGCAAAGAAGGACAAGATCTGATTGGTCATAGAAGGGCGCATAATTCAAACTATTTACTTTTCATATTTTTAAGAAAGGTCGAAAAACCTTCTTTACAGATATTTATATTAAAATGGAATATTCAATTAATTAAAATATCATCTAAAGTAAATGAAATATCGTTGGAAAATACTTTAAAGTAATATATCTCAATGAAAATGGCAATTAACATAATTATAGCAGTTATTTTTTTTGCCGCTAGAGTAAAACACAAAACGTGCGAAGTCCAGAATTATGTCTGGATTTTCTCTTCACAATAATGACGTCAATTTTACTCTCGTGTCTCGTGACTGTCGACTGTCGTATTGATCATCTGATTAGGTGTGAAGGATTGTTCAAAATTTTGCTCCTTTCCTTTATTTTGATGTCAATAGTTTTGAACCTAAATATATAATTCTGTGCTCGAAAAAAAAGACTAAGAAAGTGTTTTCCGTTTACGGAAATCACAACTATTGATGAATACTGATTTATGAGTTCTACTTGAGGTAAGTCTTTCCAGGATCAATACAATATTTTTGTTCAAAATTGTTCACTTTAATATATGTATAGACGATATAAACCTTTTCAAACTTTGAACGTTTATTTACATTTTTCAAAAGTATTTTCCTGCCTAAAAAGGTTAAATTTTACTTCAGAAATAATTAAAAATTTTTTAGTGAGTTGCCACAAAATAAATTAAGAAGGCCGACCTTTCATGGCCATTTTATCCTTTTTTTTTTGTTTGCTTTCAATTATGTTTTATCGAATCTACAAGGTTGTAATGAAAATAAAATAACTAATTTTACGGTTTTTTAAAGTATTACTATTAAACGAATAAAAACATGTAGTTTTTTAGTAGTAATTACAAGAGATTTGTTATAAAATTTATTTGATTTCCAAGAAAAGCATAATGGGTTGAATTTCCAATAAATATTTTAATAAATTTGCAGTTTTTTCATTTAAAAAATCATTTTTTTCAGCTCTGGTTTTGATTCCAAAAAAATTTTGAGCAGCCTTCAAGATGGGATCACTCTTCAGAAGTGAGGAGATGAACTTGTGTCAGCTTTTCTTGCAAAGTGAAGCTGCTTATGCTTGTGTGTCTGAGCTTGGAGAACTCGGACTCGTTCAATTTCGAGATCTAAACCCTGACGTGAATGCATTTCAGCGAAAATTCGTCAACGAAGTACGCCGATGTGACGAAATGGAGCGTAAGCTTCGTTACTTGGAAAAGGAAATAAAAAAGGACGGCATTCCCATGCTTGACACTGGGGAAAATCCTGAAGCACCCCAACCACGTGAAATGATTGATCTCGAAGCCACTTTTGAGAAACTAGAGAACGAATTACGCGAAGTCAACCAGAATGCCGAAGCGCTTAAACGCAATTTTCTAGAGTTAACTGAACTCAAGCACATTCTTCGTAAAACCCAAGTTTTTTTCGATGAACAGGAACATGCTGGTTTGAACTCCACCGAATCCATGACAAGAGCATTGATCAGCGACGACAATATCGCCCGACAATCTGCACTGGGTCCCGTTCAACTTGGTTTCGTCGCTGGAGTAATTCTCCGAGAAAGAATCCCAGCTTTTGAAAGAATGTTATGGCGCGCCTGTCGTGGAAACGTATTCCTTCGACAGGCAGAAATCGAAACTCCCCTTGAAGATCCCACGACCGGAGACCAGGTTTACAAATCTGTCTTCATCATCTTCTTCCAAGGTGACCAGCTCAAAACCCGCGTTAAGAAAATCTGTGAAGGTTTCCGAGCAACATTGTATCCCTGTCCTGAAGCGCCAGCAGATCGTCGAGAAATGGCTATGGGAGTAATGACTCGCATCGAAGACTTGAACACCGTATTGGGTCAAACTCAAGACCATCGCCATCGAGTCCTTGTGGCTGCTGCAAAGAACCTCAAAAACTGGTTCATCAAAGTTCGTAAGATCAAAGCTATTTATCACACTCTGAATCTCTTTAATTTAGACGTTACTCAAAAATGTCTCATCGCCGAATGCTGGGTTCCAAGGCTAGATATGGAGACCATTCAACTCGCCCTTCGTCGAGGAACCGAACGGAGCGGCAGTTCCGTTCCACCGATTTTAAATCGAATGGAAACATTTGAGGATCCGCCGACTTATAATCGAACAAACAAATTTACGAGTGGGTTCCAAGCTCTTATAGACGCATACGGAGTCGCTTCTTATAGGGAAATGAACCCCGCCCCTTATACGATAATCACCTTCCCTTTCCTGTTCGCTATTATGTTTGGCGACACTGGTCATGGCCTCATCATGTTCTTATTCGGAGGCTGGATGGTCTGGAAAGAAAAGCCTTTGGCGGCGAAAAAATCAGACAACGAGATCTGGAATATCTTCTTCGGCGGGCGGTACATCATTTTTCTGATGGGTCTGTTTTCTATGTACACAGGACTGATGTACAATGACTTCTTCTCCAAGTCGTTGAACATCTTTGGGTCCTATTGGAAAGTCACTTACGACTTTGCTGACATTAACAACAACAGGGTTTTACAACTGAATCCAAACTCGACAGCTTACTATCAGTATCCTTACCCTATCGGCATGGATCCTGTGTGGCAGCTTGCTGAGAACAAGATCATATTTTTGAATTCCTACAAGATGAAGATTTCAATCATCTTTGGCGTGATTCACATGCTTTTTGGAGTCCTCGTTGGACTTTGGAATCACTTGTACTTTAAGAGGAGGCTAAACATCATCTGCGAGTTCATCCCGCAGATAATCTTCTTAGTCTTCTTATTTTTCTATATGGTCCTGCTCATGTTAATCAAGTGGATCAAGTATGCTCCAAATGGTGATGAGAAAGAAGGTCCTTTTTGTGCTCCTTCTGTTTTGATTACTTTCATCAACATGGTGCTCTTCAAGACAAGTACTTATCCACCAGTTTGTAAGACAGCTAACATGTATGCTGGACAAGAAGGTTTTCAGAAATTACTGGTTGTCTTGGCTCTTCTCTGCGTCCCGTGGATGCTTTTCGCAAAGCCAGTGATGATGATGAGGGAGAGGAAGAAGCAACATTATATGTTAAATAATCATGGAACTGAAAATGGAGATTTGGAAGGTGGAATTGGAAATCAGCAACCAAATGGACAGATGCAAAGTGTCCACAAGGAGGAGGAAGAGGATATGTCAGAGGTATTCATCCATCAGGGAATACACACAATTGAATATGTTCTTGGAAGCGTTTCTCACACTGCTTCGTATCTTCGATTATGGGCTTTGTCTTTGGCTCATGCACAACTTTCCGAAGTATTGTGGAACATGGTAATGAAGAACGGATTGGTCCGAGAGGGATGGATTGGGGGATTTTTCCTCTGGGCTGTGTTCGCCTTTTGGGCCGTTTTAACTGTTGGTATCCTGGTTTTGATGGAAGGCTTGTCTGCTTTCCTTCATACACTCAGGCTTCACTGGGTCGAGTTCCAGAGCAAGTTTTACGCTGGGACTGGTTACAGCTTCCAACCCTTCTCCTTTGAACTCATTCTGGATTCTGCTCAAGCCACAGCGGAAGATTAAAATTTGTTTTTGTTTCAAACAAAAAAAAAAAGATTAAATTATATAAAACACTTAATGTAGAATGTGATGTTGATTTGTCTCTGATAAGCAAATTAAAAGAATTTCGAATTTAATTCATGTTATTGTAATATGCGTTGTCCGAATTGGAAATAAAGTTCTGATATTATACTTTAACTGATTTTTTATTTGACTATCATTTCTATTAATTAATTACGAAGATATTAGTGCCTTTAGTTTCTGGAAATGTTTCTTCAGCTGAAACTGAATTCATTTTAAAAATCGATGGAATTAAGGGTGTTGGAGCCAAGTTCCAAAAATTCGATTTCTTCATTTCATTTGATATTGAAATATTGATTAATAAATACATAATTTTATTATGCTTTAATTTTAATTAATCAATATTTCAATATCATTCGAAAAATACTGAAAATAGATTTATTTTCGTATACATTATTTTACAGGAGCCGTTTAAAAATTCCTCAAATATTTTATCCTCCCAAAACTTCGATACAATCCGCCTATTTTTCCAGATAGCGATGATTTTCCTAATTCCTCCCTTAATTCATTTTTCTATTTTATGTACATATTTGATTCCCCACCCTTCCAGTCTGCAACTAACTGTGTAACCAGGAGGGGCTCCTATAAGATCATTTAATTGTTCCAATTTAATTTTTAATAGATGACACCGAATCAATTAAAACTACACTTGTTGTCAATTAGAAGCAGAAGCAACGATCGCCAGGCAGCAAGTGTTTTAATATACAGAAGAATGATAAAAAGCTATTAAAGTGGGAGAAGGAAAGAAATGGGACGTCCCTGAGAACTCGTGACAGATCAACGCCATCGCCATCGCGATCGCATAGCTGCCAGTGCCATCCCCAACAGCCACTTCTGAAAATGGCTGACGGTGGTGATAGTTCTAACACTTCGTCTGGAAAAGATAGGAGAAATACGGTTACTGATGGCCCAGTTACGGATCCTGCAGTCGCTATAAAGGTAAATTCAACAAGATTGAAAATTCTAACCTCAAACTCAACAATACTTGATTGTTTTGATTAATTGACTATACGTCAGAACCCGTGACTGATTTGACAACTCCACAGCTATCTATTTCAATTCTCTTTAATTTAGACCCACCCAACCACAAGTTCGAAATTCTTTATTTAATCTATATTTAAAAATACTTAAATTTCGAGAAAGCAGTGCTTGAATTTAAAGTCCTTGAGTATTGGATATTGGATTTTAAACCAATAATACACAATTCAATGCTCCATTTTCCCTCGTGACCTTTTCTGTATAAATTCTATATGTAATCAGTTGTTTATATGATTTAAAATATATTGATCATATTTACAACATTAAATATCAATCTTAATACATAATGTTCTTTTTTTGGACAGATTCTACTGTTTAAATACAATGTTTTTTTAAATATAATGTGTCATTTTAATGATTGTTTACTAGGTTAAACTTAGATATTATTTATACAATATACTTATATGTACTGATGAATTTTTCGGATATCTTCCTAACGAAAAATAAAAATTTCGAATGTGATAAATACCCAGAATTAAAGTCTTTAAATTTAAAAGAACATCGAAAGTACATTAAAAATAAATATAATTTGAATTATAATAAATTTAAAAAGTTTAAACATCCATCTTTCTCATTTCTGTACTATGTAAAAAAGTATTTTCCAGAAAAGATGATAGTCTTCAAATATGAATTTCTGGACAAAAATACTTTATAATTATCCTAACTATGTAAAATGTAAATTGCCTTTAGAACGTGAACGGAATTATGTCCTCCTTTTCTCAAGGTTAATTTGCAAGTATATTTTCTTCTATTGATAACTCACTCCTTTAAATGGTTTCTGTTTTTATAACATGCCAGTTTATAACATTATGAATGGGCAATGCATTAGTTACGTAAGGATAATTGTATTCAGACCTGTTGAAGGAGAGCTATACATAATATCTAAAAAGAAGTCGATCGTTTCTTATAAAATATCAAATCCCCGAGAAATGTATAGCATTTTAAATCAATACTTTGTTTTATCATCACTGAATGAAGAATTCTATAACGAAAACTTTTATAAAATTTTCTGAATTAAAGAAAGTTTTTTTCAAAAACCATTTTGTGCTTCACAATTTCAGATACATTGTCGATCAAGTTCAATAATTATGAAGCCTTTTAAAACCTTCAAACCTTCAAACCTTCAAACCTGCTTAATGGTTAAACCTCTTGTCGTCACTATACTTTTTCAATATTACAGAATCCTTGTATTATATTTTAGGTTTTCATAAAATATAATGAATAAGGAAACAGTTCTTGCTATATTTAGCAGAAGCATAAACTTCAATAAATCGGTTCTATGATATACATGTGCATGTTTTTAATCCAAATTATAGTTTACAATAAATATGCTTGTATTATTTGACATATAGAGCATTATTCTCATATTAGTCGGTAGATGAAGTACATATATATCTATATCACAACATTTACCATGTAACTAATATTCAAAACTAACTTATTAAATGCTCGATATGTTTAAAATCACAATTATGTTTGTATAATTTATTTCTAAATGTACCACCACCAGAAATTAAATTAAAGTTACCGTGTATGCTGTACAAAAGATTGGGTCGAGTCGTATGAATATTACCCAATTTCAATTTTATCTAGTTTTTATTTTACCGAAATGTGTATGGCCGAATATCAATTTTCTTTACATTTATTTATTTAAATTATTCATTTATCTAATTTTTATTCCTCTGAATTTCTATTTATAATTTTTCCGAGTTATGATTTACACTAATTATTTGTCCTAATATTCCTCAAATGAATTAGGGGAATATTCATGCGCCTCAATTGAGCCTAATCGTTCACTTAATTATATTGGTGTGGTGTAAATGTCAAAGATTTAAAAAAATATTTTTATCTTCAATAATTGCATTAAATTGACTAATTTATAATTAATATGCAGAATGCATTTGGGGCCTTAAATGAGAATTTAATATAAATTATAAAGTGATTAACATCAATTACTGATACCTATATCGATGGCTGTATAATTTCTGTGGACACGATGAAAATTTAATACGTTTGAATTATGAAATGGTGGTTGTTGTGATTTCAGAGCCTAGAGGCATCAAATAATGCCTTTCACGGCCCGAGAACAAAATTAGTAAGTAAGAATATGTGAATCATCAAATAAACTTTATAGCATTTGCTATAGAACGTAATCCTGTTCCTCTCAGTATTGCTTTGAATTTTCCTAGCATCAACCACAAACATTTCACACGATCGTCAAGATTATTCCTGTCACACGAATACACTTCCTATCAGCTTAGAATGAATAGTTCCCTTTCAACAGCACAGAATAATTTCATGACGATTCTAAATTTTTTTTCACACTTTGCACAAAAAGAAAAAATAGCAAGTGTGTGAAGCAATCGGTGCAAATCGTCAGTATTAGCCTGTGTGATTTTAAATTAGCTTCATTTATTATGTTATGTTTGTAGTTTATTTTCATTCATTGCAATACTTATCTAATATATTTCAATCCTGACTATCTATTTCAATATATTTGAAAATTTGTAGGAAAGCAAATCGAGCGCTTTAAAGAAGGCCAGTCGATATCGAAGTCGTTCCTTGTCTGCCAGCAGTACTGATAGTTATAGTTCTGGTAAGAAAACTCGTCAAATTTTTATTCTTATTTTTATATCGCATCCATTGTTTCGCACATCAAATTTTCATATTTTTCTAAGTTCATTCATAAGAAATTTATTTTGTGCGGGATTGAGATTTTTCTTCCTTTCTTTAAATTCAGAATGGTCTCTAGTATTTGAAATCGTGCAAATTATTCAAATATTTAGAATTATTTATAGTGACCATCCTGAATATAAAAAATATTAAACGATTAAATTTATTTTCTCATCTAAAGATTCATTCACTGCACCTTTCAAAAGTAGTACCACAGATTAAAACACTGATAGCGCAATGCAAATAGTATTTAAAAATTTTTCTAATTCTCTAATGAAACCAGATTGAAATCTGAAAAAAACGGGAAGCTAAATTTGCAAGTAGATTGCTAGAAATGAAATTTCCCTGCATGCGAAATAGTTCTTTTTTTGTATATAAATATTTATTTAAAATAACAAAAAATATCTATCGGCGTATACAGTTTGTGGTGAGACTAACATCATTTATTTTTGGGGTGACGATGTATTTTAGCATCTTATACAGGAAGTTCTTCAGACGAAGATGACGTGTCACCTCGTGAAAAAATTCAAAAAACGGAGAAGGGCTTTACTGATTTCTGCGTACGGAACATCGATCAACATGCTTTCGGACGTCGGGAAATTGAAATTGCTGAACAAGAGATGCCAGGAATCATGGCTTTGCGCAAACGTGCCTCTGATGACAAGGTGCTTCTCACTTTTATCTTTTATCTTAATTCTAGTTTTAATTTAATTTAATAAGGGAGAAACCTAGTCTAAAAATGTTTAAAATCTTTCTTAATCTTATCAAATCTAATTTATCAAACAGCCACTCAAGAATGCCAAAATAGTTGGATGCACTCACATCAATGCTCAGACGGCAGTTTTGATAGAAACGCTCGTGGAACTTGGTGCTCAAGTTAGATGGGCAGCATGCAATATTTACTCTACACAAAACGAGGTAGCCGCGGCTTTGGCCCACAGTGGTTACCCGATTTTTGCATGGAGAGGAGAAACAGAAGAAGATTTTTGGTGGTGCATTGACAAGTGCATAGCGACGGAAAATTGGCAGCCTAATATGATTCTAGATGACGGAGGCGATGCCACGCATCTTATGTTAAAAAAGTATAATGCTATGTTTAAAATGATTCAAGGTCAGTGCCAAAACTATGTGATAATTGATAAATAGATTCAGAATGAATGTGGTAGACTAAAAATAAAATTCTTTGCAGGAATCGTTGAGGAAAGCGTAACAGGTGTACATAGATTATATCAATTATCTAAGGCTAACAAGTTATCCGTCCCTGCTATGAACGTAAACGACAGTGTAACGAAAACCAAATTCGACAATCTCTATAGTTGCCGAGAGAGTATTATCGATAGGTACTGCAATATCAATTTTGATTTAATAAAACAGTTTAAAGGATGGCCAATGGACTGGGAAACGGGGAAAAGAGTGAATTTTTTTTTTTTTTTGGAGAAATTTTTTTTCTCACGGTCAAAAAACCGTTCCAATAACTTGGCTGGCCATCCTAGTTCTCTATGAGAAAATATTGTACATGAGATAAATTTGAAAATCTTTTTTAAACAGTCTTAAACGATCTACTGACGTTATGTTTGGAGGAAAGCAAGTAGTCATTTGTGGATACGGTGAAGTTGGAAAAGGCTGTTGTCAGGCTTTGAAAGGACTAGGTTGCATCGTGTATATTACTGAAATCGATCCTATTTGCGCCCTCCAAGCCAGGTTGGTTCCTATTAATTTAAAGAAACATCTATGTTTTAAAATTACTTTCGAATTTTATATTTCAAATCAATTAACTAATGAATTATTCTTGTAGCATGGATGGATTTAGAGTGATGAAGCTGAACGAAGTTATCCGAAATGTGGATATCGTGATCACAGCAACTGGAAACAAGAATGTTGTGACACGCGAGCACATGGATAAAATGAAAAACGGTTGCGTTGTGTGCAATATGGGTCATAGCAATACAGAAATAGATATAGTATGTTTTTTAGAACCTATTTTTTTAGAACTGACGAATTTATCATTACTTTTCTGTCTAATTCGATGAATTTATTCTCGTAAACAGAATAGTCTCCGTACTCCCGACCTGACTTGGGAAAAAGTTAGATCACAAGTGGATCATGTGATCTGGCCTGATGGAAGACGGATAGTACTTCTGGCGGAAGGTCGATTGGTCAATCTATCGTGTTCCAGTATTCCGTCCTTCGTTGTCTCGATTACGGCTGCCACACAGGCACTGGCGTTAATTGAACTGTTTAACGCTCCGCCAGGACGCTATAAGAGCGATGTTTACTTACTGCCTAAAAAAATGGGTTTGTAGTTAACTAATATGAAACTTTTTCATTTTATTTTCAAATCTTAACTTTATTACTATATGAATAATTAACTCAATTGATGCTTATTCTACAGATGAGTATGTCGCATCCTTGCATCTGCCTACATTTGATGCACATTTAACAGAGCTTACTGATGAACAAGCGAAATACATGGGCCTTAATAAGGCTGGACCTTTCAAGCCTAATTATTATCGGTTAGTAATAATATTTTACTCAGTCATCGTAGGTCGCTTACTTTAATGTTTATTCATAACAAAAAAATGTTCTATTTCCTAAAATATCAAACTTTTCTTATTTATTTCTTCAGTTATTGAGTGACGAATTGACTGGAATGAAGACATGAAAAGAAGACAATGAAAACGACTACGAGTAAGTAATATTGTTCCCCCTTACACGTCACTCCTTTTCGTGTAGTTCCTGAAAACCGAAAAAAAAATCTTTCAGGGTCTACAATTTACAGTGTACATTATTTAATCATCTGCTGGAGTCTGCAAATGTCGTAAGTCATTAAAAAGCCATAGACTTTTAATTAATTCATCTTTCGTGAAATCGATATTAAAGTTTAAAAATTAATTGAAAATTGAATAAACTGTTATTTGATTATTTTAATCCGTACTTTAAAATATGAATATATTTTAGGAAAGTAAGGTGTAATTAAAGTAATTAATTAAATTTAATTTTTATTTCTAATATTTTATCTACATGATTGCTACACTTTTTTTAATCAGTTTTAGCTAAATAATTTTACTGAAGTACCAAATAAATGAAAATCAGTATATTATGCAGTTTTTTCAGTTATCGTAATCTTGAAATTGAACTCGTATACACATTTTAAGTTTCCAAATTTTCTAGTAATTGTAGCAATTATGTTGTTAAAACAGTAGAAATATGAACTACAAGTAAGTGTCATCAAACTATAAACAAACTAACGTTATGAATAAGTATGAAAATTTTGCCTCAGAAATTTAAATTATTTTACTAAATTTAGTTTCATCAGCTTATCTAAAAAAAAAACAAACAATATTTTTACTTTAGAAATATATTGTTTCATATTTTACAGGAATATTTCTCGTAATTGTAAATATAACAATAAAAGGGCGAAAAGGATTTTTCGTAGTATACAGAAGTTAGTACCAATCCTTCCAATACTTTAAATTAAGGAACAGTTTCGTTGGTTTGATTATAGTTCACTGCCTTTCATAATTAAGAATATTACGAAGTGAAAATAAAATATCTAATTTTAATTCAGTTACACAAGAGATAAAGTGTCCAAAAAAAGTTTTAAAATTATGCGTGATAATGCTAATAATTAATGTGAACTATTATATTTCTAATAAATTGACAAATAGAATATGTAGATTCAATCTTAAAGAAAATTCACTTTATAATATTCTTATATTGAAATATCGAACCAAAATTTGTTTGCTTCTAAGGGTTGTAAGATTACGCATATACGTATACATTGCGTAGCAAAAATAAGTACAGTATTTCGCGAGTAGATCCATGTATTTCTGAGAGATAGAACTTTTAATTGTATTATATTTAACACTTCGACTCTTCTATACCAGTCTTCAGTTTGAAAAACCTTTCAATATGTAATTGAATCTCATTTTGGTCTTCTAATAATTATAATTTTAGACAATTATTTCCTTTAATGCAAAAAGATACCAAAAGTGCAACAGAGCACTCTAACACACCTCGCTTTAATCACGTAACAAAATAACATGTCGCACGGAACGTACATTTTATAGGATGTAAACATCATCTCCTTTGTACATACATACTGTGAATTCAGTGACTTAAAGATTTTTTAAATAATCGATCAGTGATGATCGAAGTTTTAATGCAGCAATATGCCAAGCCATACATTTTAACACTTATGGTGGTAGTAAATAATGCTAAATTGTTTGTTTCTATTTAATTTGAATATATACTTACAATAATAGGTACTATAACGAGGAAAAATCTATCTCATTACAGTACTCATAAATTAATAGTGAATGAGAAATTATCATCATTTTGATTATTATTCAATTTTGAAAAATTTTTTCCTACCAAAATTTGATTTTTAAATTTTCTAATTTTATACACAGATCCTAAAGAAATTCATCAATTTATACTCTAAATGTGAAGGCCTAAACAGTGAAAAATAGTTTGGAATCAATTTAGTTACAATTTTATTACAAATTTTAGTTACAAATTTATTTACTTAAATTTAAGTATTTTGTTCTGTGTGAATTAAAAATATCATTAGGATACATTCTTCCTACAAGAACTTTAAAGAAAAATTGAAAATGATTGAAAATAAAAAAAAGTTTTTGTAAAAAATGTAGAGAAATGCTTAATTTATCTTCAAAGCGTGAATTGAATTTTTAAAATTATAATCACTTTCTAGAAGTCAAATTAAAATTTTAGTATTTCTATAATTTTCTAGCAATTGAGCAAAATCGTGTATCTAGAATCAGAATTGAAAAGATTAATTTTCTTTTTATCAATAGAAGGATGGTTATTATTAAAGTGTAAAACTGTAAAGTAAGCACATCTGTTAACATGATACACAAGTCATATGAACCTGAAAACAATTAAGAAAAAGAGTAATGTCAATAGCACATTACGGTAGAATTTGATTCTATAAGGCGACCAGAATTTTATATTCAGACTATTTACAGCCCCTCAATTTGAAGATATGAAAAATAAAAATTTACGCAAGTAAATTAAAGTTGTAAGACTTCAATTCTGTATGGGCCACCGTAATGTGTCTATCTATTAGAATTAGTCGCTTTGAGGGGCGTAGGAAAAAAGTAAAAGTGTGGCACTGTTGTATAGAAATGTTTCGAAGAATGCACTAAGACCTGAATTTCTAGAATCTAGATTCTAGATACATAAAACATTGTATTATGATAAAAAAACCGAAGAAGAAGCATCTTTTATTAGCTTCATTTGAAAATACAGAAGGAATTATTTTCAATCGCTCAGGAATTCAAAAATAAATTTTATAATTGTATTCTGATTGCTGCTAATATTGTAACAAGATTAATTAATGTGAATCGTATTATAATATAAGGTGTTTTGAGTCATTTGATTACATTTTATGGGAAAAATCGGCGAAGTGCACTGTTGAATTCTGTACACTTTAGGGAGCGAAAAAAAACTTCTGTTATACTAATGTTATTAATATTTTTGTAACATAATAAACCACAAATAAAAAACGTAATTTACCGAGTGCTCAAATAGTCGCTTTTATATTCTCATAGTTATCTGAGAGTGGCCACTAAACTGGAAATTAATTGATTGAGGAAACCCCGGAAAACTTAATTTTTTAACAGATATTTTAATTATTTTAATAACTGCGATTGTAATTTCCAATAAAATCATAAAGTCTTTTTTCCTATTAATTTTGAAAATGTTTATTTCAGAAGAATGCAAAAAATACCATTTAATTATAAAAATGCATAAGATAATTTTAGTCATCATCTGAGTCTTCTTCATTTTGAGATAGATTTTGATTTGCAACTTCCTAGAAAAATATGTAAATTGTATGATTATTAAAAAACAAGAGATTGTAATGAGAAATAATAAATCTCACCTCTCGAAGAGCATCCATCATCGACATTTCACCTCTTGATTGAAAAAATTCATTTATTTCTTGAGGCACACAAAAATGCGAGACTTTTTTGGGCTGAACTCCCACATCTTCGGCAATAAATCTAAATTCAGGCGCATTTTTTATTTCACTCTGCAATTCTTGAAAGGAAAACAATGTTCCTTTCGTGACTGATTCATTCATTGGACCAAAGTCTATGATTTTTACTTTGTCCTTTTTGTAACGTATAACGTCGAATGAATCTATTGGAAAATTAAAAGTTTTTATTTATACTCTTTATAAATTTTAGTTATAGTGGTTCTCTAAAAAATATAAAACTCACAATTCTCTAATTTGAATCTACCCTTGATACGCTCATTAAAAAGGGTTGTGATGTCCCTTTGAATACTGTACTTTTCAGATTCTATGTATGTGTAATATTGTGATAAGTCTCTTTGGCATATTCCTACAATTTTATTATTAAATAATTAAATCGTATAAATCTGAATTTAATTATTAATAAACGTAAATGAAATTATTTAGATTATCATTTTGTTTTACCAATCAATTCATGATTCATAACGAAACAGCGAAATTCTGTACACGGGTTAATTTCCCTCCATCTTTTTAGTACTAAACTGGAACCCAGAGAATTTTTATTATCACTCCAATTTCGAATAGTATTCAAATCCTTGGAAATCCTATCAGAACTTTTTAAAAGTAAATATACTTCTTCTAAGGATGTACATTTGAGTGTTTTTGTAGGTGCAACCCATGTGGCATCCTTAAAAAAAAATTAATTATTTAATTACTTTTTAAAATATATACACTTAAATTTAGAAGTATGTATTACGCATGGTGTGCTCCAATTTGATTTGACAAACACTGCTCCAAAGTCATCGATAGCCTCTTGAATTTTCTGACTAAATTGAGGAAAAGTTGGTGATTCACATTCTAAATCCTCGGATGAGTCTGTATTCACATCTAAACCATCGGACCATTTGGTATTACATTCAACACTTTTCATAGCTTCCGCTGGTAGCACAAAAGCATCATTCTCCAGGTAATTTAAAACATCATCAGGTAAAAGAAGAATTCTTGCATCCAGGGACTCTTTTGAAAAATGTGGATACCAAGTTGTAAAAGAACATTCTGCTTGTACATTATTCACCATGTTGCTATTATTTATGTTTCAATGCCGCTTCACTTTTGTTCAAATAGAATTTTAAAAATCCATCCTTCTATAAAAAGAGAATATAAATTAGAATTAGCGACGAATAATGTATGTATATACCAAAGAGCTTTAAAATTATATAGAGTAATTTAGATATTGGAAATTAACGTATGCTGGAAGCTTTACATACTTATGCATGTACATATTTAATGATGTTTAATAATTTCTAATTCCATGACCAATGATGTCACAATCATAACAATCACAAATTATAAACAAAAACCATAATCCATATAACATATGTTGTTAGAATAATTTAATAATATAAGTAAAAAATACTTCCTAATAGCAAATTACAACTGCCGGAATCTCTTTCTTATTAAAACAACGTCTCAATTGAATAAAAACTATAAACTTTTTGTCAAAAGGGTTTGGAATCCTAACCTCAAATGTCAGACCCTCAGAACGCTCAGACCTTTAACACCTTTAACCTTCAATAGCCCTTTAAGGACGGCTCTGTCAGCAGATGTCGTGTCTGTACCCTTTCCACCCAATCACATATCCCTCCAACACATTTATCCACACTCGCATGCAATAAATCTCACACAGTTCGGAGTTCACTGTACCGCTTATGATTGTGTGTAGCTGGTGTTTATATACGTGAATGGAATGTCATCGCATGTTATTTGTGTACCTTATTGAACCTGTAGTGTAGTGCCTGTATGTATACTATCTGACGTACTTGCACTCAACATCTCAGAAAGTGTGCTAGTGTGAGTACGGCAAATGGCGTGGTAGCACACGAAACAGTTGGTGTGTCAGTGAATACAAAATAGGGAAACTACCTTGTTATATTGTGTTATCGTGTGTGGTGTGTGAATCGAAGGTACCGTGCACTGTCGTGTAAACGAGTACATACTAGTTAAATTGTTGGCTCCACAGTCGTTTCGAGTAATTTGCTCTTCCGTGACTCGTGTGTGATTCAGTGTGATTCAGTGCCGAAATATTTCAACTGCCGAACAGAGCCACTCTGTAAAGAAACAGCAAGAAATGCAGCGAAGCGAGAGAAACCTTTCCCAAAGTGAGTACTTGAGACTTGAGTATAAGAACAATTTAGCAGCAAGTGAACAAAACATGCTGTGAGTTAGGGAATCAAGTTGCTTTCTCGGCTCTTTAGACACGTAGACCTCATTCGTGACCTCCTGCTTGCAAATTATTTCGGTGTTATAATGTAAACACACTTGTGTGCGTGAAAACAATGAAATTTGGGGCTTAATCATTTTCATTTGATTATTCTTCCTCAAATAAAAGTGAGGTGTTCCGATGCATATTCGTATTCTGGTTAGAAAGTTGCACTAAGATTATGTGTGGATGGGATATGTGTGGGCTTTGATTGGACTCGGGTGAACGCATTTATAAACGTGCATTTCCATCCGCGGTCTGTTGTACTTCTTTTTCTCGTAATCGTGTCATTCCAGTGACTAGGATGGGTGAGCCTCGAGCACCTGCTTCGTAGGTGACAGGATGTAGGGTACACGACGCTCAAGCAATTTCCACAACAATGTCCACTAATTTGTTGATTTCTTCAAATTTGTATTTCTTTTTTTTGACAGAATGATAGCTCAACTGTCAAATTTTTCATTGTCGGTTAAATATGCTCTTTCATATCAAATTATACAAACATGTATTCTCAGCGAGTATACTTAACCTATTTTATGAAAATGATTAATGATATTACCCATATTATTTATTATACCTCATATCCCAGGAAAAAAGCAACGATTGAACAATTACTGTAATGTATTTGACTTTTCTAAAAATGCGGATTCAGCATCAGTCGGAATGATGTGTTTCAATCGATCTCCAAAATTTAATGGATTTTACCATAAAACTCCGATTGAACAGAAATTTATTCATTCTTTAATTGGACTGAAGTTTTTGAGGTTATGTTCTTCACAATCAAACCAAATTTTCAATTTTTTAAATGTTTTATTACATATTTAAACTACTGCTTTATTTTACAAGATTTGGTGTATATCGGAATAAAAGTGCATCGCAGTAGATAGAAAATATCGGCTTCTATGTTACCACTATCTTTATCTTGAGCCTCTTTGATAATAGATCTAAGATAACCAGTAATTTACCAGTTTTACCAGCAGACAAACTGGTCTCTACTCATACTTTTCTTTAGGAAGGCTATTTAATAGGCAATTCGCAGAAGCTATTACCAAGTATACTATTTTTTGCTATCACAAATAGAATTCCTTTCCCTTTCAATGATTATTGGCATAGTTTGTTATTTTAACAATCCTCGAAATTGATACTCTTTTCAATTAAAAAGAAAATCCGCATCTAACGTAGTATTAACTTTTTTCACTTAACAAATATAATTTTAATTTAATTTATTATTTAATACATTTATTATTACAATCTAAATTATTATTACAGGGAATTAAAAGCTATGCAGAGGCTACCAAAAATGGCTACAAAGACTGATAATTCGACATCAATTGAGAATCAAAACGATGGTAAACAAAATTGATATTTTTTAGAAACAATTTTTACTCAAGTTCGAGTTTATTGTAGCAAGATATCAGATGACAACTTCTTAAGTTATATTTAATTAATGGGGCCTAGGATAAGGTTATTTTCATTTTTTTGTCTTTTCAAAGGAAGCAGCATGGACAAAGAAATGATGACGCTCACTGGTACGGATCCTTCGGGTCGTCGAGTTCCGCCTAACTATTTATATAATACTGGATCCGAACAAGGAATAAGCGGCCCAGATCATGACCAAAGGAGTCATAATCGCAATCATGCGACTGAAGACCAATTGGGACCTCTTCCTTCTAATTGGGAAAAGGCTTATACAGATTCAGGAGAAGTCTACTTTATAGAGTAAGTATTTATCTTTTCGACTTGAATCTTATTTTAGACAAGTTATAAATTTAATTAAAAATGAACATAATAATTTCTTTTACAGCCACAACACCGGAACTTCTCATTGGCTCGATCCTCGGTTGTCGAAATTTCAAAAACGGTCTCTGGAGGAGTGCCTTGACGATGAACTGCCCTACGGATGGGAGAAAATTGATGACACGCTCTACGGTACTTACTTTATCGATCACGTGAATCGACGAACTCAATATGAAAATCCAGTCTTGCAAGCGAAACGTGCACAGCAAAACATGTCTGACAGAAAAAGTCCTAACTTTACAAGAAATCCTGAAAAATTAAAGGGTCAAAGAATTCGCTCCTCACTCATCAAGAGTTCTCGAGGCCTTGGTTTTACAATTGTCGGAGGAGATGATACTGTCGAGGAATTTTTGCAAATCAAAAGCGTTGTGCCTAATGGACCTGCCTGGCTGGATGGAAAACTTCAAACTGGTACGAATATTTTATAAATTATATTAAAACTTAAAAATAGTTTTAAATCGTTTTTGCCGTCTAATCAATTTTTAATATTATACAATAGGATAAATTTGGTTATTCAACTTGCAGGTGACGTATTGGTTTATGTTAATGACACTTGTGTGCTGGGGTTTACTCACAATGAAATGGTCAATGTATTTAAATCAATTAGCACTGGAGAAACCGTTTCTTTAGAAGTTTGTCGAGGTTATCCACTACCGTTCGATCCCAATGATCCTAACACAGAAGTCGTTACTACCATCGCTGTAAACGCTCCAGGTGAGAATACTTTCAACATTTTAAAAACATTCAATTACTTTTTGGAAAAATAAAAGTTAATGAAACTTTGTAAAAACTTAAAAGCTTAAAAATATAATCTTCTCCTATTAGACATGTCAAATGAAGAGCCTGGAATGTACATGGATTTGGAACCTGGCATGCAATCCGGAGGCCGTTTCAATTTCATGGATACTTCCTTCCTTCCTGTCAACAATAGGCAAAATGGAGAACATTTAGCAACGGCTTCTGTGAATTCAATGCCCGACCTTTGTATTTCCGATAAGATAAGTACGATCAAGAGGCCGAGCAGCACAGACATTTTACTATCTGAATCCGGGGATCTGAACGATCGAAAGGATTCTCCTGTGCCTTCGAATCCGGAATTCCTCAGCATTCCAGTAATCAAAGGAGCCATGGGTTTTGGATTCACTATTGCCGATTCTGCTCAAGGACAAAAAGTGAAAAAAATTCTAGATGGACTTCGCTGTAAAAGGTTGATGGAGGGCGACATCCTTGTGAACATAAACGACATCAATGTCAGGAACATGTGTCATACTGAGGTTGTAAATGTTCTGAAAGACTGCCCTCGAAATCAAGAAGCTCTGATTTACGTTCAAAGGATGACACCAAAGTCTAAAGAAAAGAAGGACAAAAGCTCACATGATTTTTATAGAAGTAAGACCCCCACTGCTGATATTTACAGTACTCAGACCAAAACAGTTGTGCCTACTCGTCCAAAAACGCCTTTGATTGATACGAGAACGCATCTTAAATCTCCAGATGATATGAGGAGACCCAACTGGAATGAACTTCCGAACGAAAACGATATGAATCCGCTGGATAATCGATTTAAGTATCCTGATTATAATCATGGGATGTATTACACTGATCCTTACAAGTCGAATATTGCTAATTTATCTGATAACTTTGCGACTATGGCGAATTTGGATGACGAGAGAGAAGCAATGAAGAGGGATTGGGTTACTGGAGACAAGTTTAATATTGGAAATGAAGTTTACTCTGTTAATCCTGCACATCACGAAAATATTATGAAACAAAATGGAAGTATACATTCCGATTATTACAAGGATCTATACGCCGTTCAGCAACATTCCCAGTACAATGAACAGGATTATAATGCGTATGCAATCGGACAAGAACAAAATGTTGATACTGGCGAGATTTGGGACAAGAGAAAAGAGACGACAAGTTTCGAACATGAGCAGCCACATTCCAGTTCCGTATCTCGGTCAGTAGTTTATTATTACAATTAGCATGTTTTTTCTTTGTATAAGAAAGCCAATTCTGATTTCATGAGATTGACGTTTTATTTTAAACTACGTTTCTTCATTAATTATTATTTATGTCAGAATTTTCTTTTTTGTTTAAAGGTACCCCCAATACAATAGTGAATTGGTTTGTCCAGCGATACCGGATATAGAATGGATCGAAACCCTTGTGACTTTAGTTAGACAAGACACAGGTTTTGGTTTCAGGATAGTTGGAGGCACTGAAGAAGGATCTCAGGTTAGTATCTTAAATAAAAGTTTCAAGTTGACTTGATTTCTATATATATTATATAATTATCATTCCACATAAATCAATAGTAAATATTAATAGTACATAATATAATATAAATGTAACAGAGTTTTATCAGGACTCATTATTATTCACAAATATGTAATTCTTTTAATTTACTTTAATTTTAGAATATTGGTTCAATTTAATTTTTCAATTAAATCAATTCCTTAGTGTTAGTTGATCCTCCTCAAAAGCTTTGCAGAAAGCAACAATATGCGATAATAATAACACGCTCAGCAGGTTTCCGTTGGTCACATAGTACCCGGAGGTGCAGCAGACATGGACAGTCGACTAAGCACCGGTGATTTGATCATGTCTGTTGATGGAGAGAGTGTAATGAATTCTTCACACCGACACGTAGTTCAATTAATGATAGCCGCAGCTCAAAACGGAGTAGTCACATTAGGTATCCGCCGACGTATCAACATTCAGGAACATCTACAAGACAACATGCAGGCTTCCTATGGCAGACAAATGAATATCCAGTATCCTTACGACGTTGCCGTAACTAGAATGGAGAATGAGGGATTTGGATTTGTCATTATTTCTTCTGTTAATAAAGCTGGCTCTACAATTGGTAGAATTATTGAAGGTTCTCCAGCCGAAAGATGCGGAAAATTAAATGTTGGAGATCACATCCTCGCAGTAAATCACGTTGATATCACTAATGTCTGTCATAAGGACATTGTAAACCTAATTAAAGATTCGGGTTATTCGGTGACTTTGACGATTGGATATCCATTGGATGATTGTTGCAGCAGTACTTCACTTTCCCAAAAGGTTGCTATAACATTTTATACTTAAAAATTATATGCTTCTACATCTCATTCCATAGGTTCCAGATTTAAATTTAGTTAAATTATTTTATTTTCATATTCCATGCTTTCATATTTAAACATTTTCAAATTAAAACACCTTTTAAACTATTTTTTAAATGAAATTTCTCAAAATTATAGTTTTTTAAATAGAGACAAACAATTTCTTTTTATAGGATGAGTCTACAGGAGATGGAGATGGAGGTCAATACCATGCTGTTGAATTGACTCGGGGAACTCGGGGTTTTGGCTTTAGTATACGCGGTGGCCGTGAATTTCAAAACATGCCACTATTTGTCTTGCAAATCGCAGAAAATGGCCCTGCTTCCGTGGACAACAGACTTAGAGTAAGTAAACTTTTCATTATACCAAATTATTAATGACATTGAGTCAACAGTTCTAAAGACGAAAGAAAACGTAAACGAGAGAATTTATTATTATCAGATTATTGACAACTTCAGTCTAAAATTTCAACTTTCTACAATTTTAAAAATCCTAAGGTGCTGTAACTTTTTTTTAATTATCCTCAATTTTCATAATTTGTAACTTTGAACAGGTCGGCGACCAAATTATTGAAATCAATGGTATCAACACGAAAAATATGACACACACCGAAGCTATAGAAATCATTCGAAACGGCGGACCATCTGTTCGACTTCTGGTTCGACGTGGTTGCCAGATGCCTTCAGTGGTAGGTGCCTCTTCTCACCTGTACGATATGAATATCTAAATTTAATTCAATAACAAAGCCTCGATCACACTCTTAAATTAATGATGCGACATTCAGTTTCACGACTAACAACGAAAATTCTCTCACTTCAAGAGCTTCAGCCTGTAATCACTATTATCGCATAAGCAAAACGGGAACCTAAGAAAGTTACTTACAATTAAGAAATTCGATCCATTGATCAAACTACCGGACGATCTTTTGTTTCAAGCGACATTCTTTAGAACTTGCAAACAACAAAAGAAAAGTTAAATCAACAATCCACCTCTCCTGCGAATAAAACAATTGATCGCGGAAGTAAGTATGAGAAACAAAAGGGTTTGAAAACATTCTGATTAAAATACTCAAAAGCTTGGAACATTATAAATATTTTTAAAAAATTTTTTAATGCAAAACTATCAATAAGAAAAGACTAATTCCACTTTGACTTAAAGTACTTAGTACTTTTTTAATAAAACTTTTTAACGTAAGTACAATTCATGACCTATATCTTAAAGTAAAACGAGTCTTTAAAATCGCGAATAAATCTAATTTAAAGATTTATTAAAATGATAATAAAACGGCACTTGTCATTCAAAAACTGAGTTACAAAGGAATAACTCAATTTGGTTACTCATCGAGTGATTTTTACAATCTTCGACGCCAATTTATGTATATCGGATATAGAGTAATTTGTATATTGTTCATTTGTCAATTTATAGCTGCGCGATATTTCGTCAGCGTGACAAATGTAGTACTTAATAATAATACAATCGCGAGAAAAGTCCTTGATTGTAGCAATTTTAATAATGTAAAATAATGCAAGATCGAAACTTTATCTACCTATCTCTCACTTTCTAAACGTGATTGTTCCGCTTGCTTTTATAATGCTTAGGACGAGTTACTGATCCTGATTACATTAGTTTGGTGCTAGCTTTGTAGATTAATTCTTTTTTCATTAGCGATTATTAATTAATCATTTTAACAAATGTGATAAAGACACAGGCAAATAAAAACACAGTGCCTTGCGCGTGTTCCATATTAAATTTGATGCGTTTCAAACAAAATGCGTTTAAAGATAAATTTTCATGCTCAAAGGGCGGTTCTAAATTTTTATTACAATTTATTATAGAGTAATCTCACGTTCGACCAAATATTTATTCGTCCGACGGACGAAGCTAATCCATTCTACGAATTATTTGATACGTGTGAGGAGTATGAGATTTCGAACATGTCTAAAAAGCGAAGAAAATTACGCTTTGCTCTGAATTGCTGCTCGTCTAGAAAATGATGAATAGGGAAATTTTACGAGCTTGTGCATATTGGTTGCACCAAAAGAAAGGTAATATGCGATTTAAAAAAAAATAATTTAGAAAATGAAAATATTAGTAATAACCAGTTCTGCATTTTTTTAAAATTGAGAATTTATGGAATTAACTTGTACTAGGAAGGACTTTAAGTTACAATGTATTTGCATAGATTAATAGGAGTTAAGTTTTCTCATGAAATTGTAACTAAAGTAAACTTAGCTGCATCATTAGAATTTAGATTAGGTAAAAGAAAACGATTAGTTGAAAAATATTTATCAGCTTTCAAGCTGAATTATTCAAATAACTTTATTGACTAAATTGGAGGTTTTTTTCTCAAAACTTTAGTAGTTTTTAAATTTTTACATAATTTTATGTATCGCAAATTTATTTCAGCATTAATCTAATAAGATTAAAACTAATAATTATTTTAATGAAAAGAATTATAAACCAGTGGCTTCAGTATTTAATGATTTGCATTCACCTCAGTCTTATTATATAAAATCTTAGAGAGATCTGGATGAAAATTTGAATTAACTTTCCATCGAGGTCTTCCAAAGATCATTTTTTCAAAACACTGTTTTTTAATGTTCAAGTTTCAAGTAAAATCTATTTCATTATTTTTTCTTTCTTATTATTCTGACCTAAAAAGAAATCGATCTTGATTACATTTTTTAATTATGTAGGTAAAATTAATTTACGCTCAATAATTCGAGTGAAGTTACACATTAAGTGTGATAGAAATGCAAGATACTTCGTATAATGTATATTTTAGAATACCACAACAATTACAATGTATCCGATAATTGCCTCAAATATGATGAAATGTACTTCTCTTCCCTAAGAATCTAGAACCTCGTGAATACACTCATAAAAGTTTTTTCTTGAAATGTTCGCTAACGGGAATAATACTCATTTTCGTCGCTTTTCTCATTACTTAATTCTTCGTCGACCTCATTACTTTAATGTTAAACAGGGGTGTTCAGAAATGTGAGAGAAATCCTTAATATTCATCATTAATTGGCGATTTTTATTGTATCATTAACAAAAATCTTTGAAATCAGGACCGAGTCTTCAATGTGAATAGTAAGAGTTTTATTTTTCGAGTAACTCTTCTTCAAATAATTTATTTTCTCGAAAATACGAAATCTAGTTTGTAAACTCTATTTGCGAATCTTAAAGTCATTTAATATAATTAAATATTTTATCCAAAGACTGGCGAGCACTTACTAAACTTCTAGTTTTCGCATTGAATACTCGAAATCCTCTTTTCACTTACAAAGGAGAATTATACACGTGTACGATTATAGATTCTTAAATTAAGTGCTGTACCGACCAAAGATGCGCCCTTCAGCAGCTTAATATTTGAGACTTAGACTAGCTACGTGCAGCTAATCAAATTGGTTTACTTTAAAACGAGAAAAATGACTCAGAGAGCTTTCCTGAGGAAAAAAAAGCTCGTACTCCTAATGTTGTACGATTACGTGTGATAAATGATAAATACTTGACGGATGAGTGAAAGTGAATCTCGATTAAGAAAACAAAGAAAAAGTCTCTTCCTAACTTTACGCGGTGTCAAAGAGCGTTAGGTATTGTAAGGAAAATTCTATTTTTATATTGCTAGGCTAGTGCGTTATTACTTTCGGCAAAAGGGCATTGACGGGGTTGAAAAAAGCGAATTCGATTCTATTTTTAGATCTCAAATTTCAAATTAGTAGCGATTGTAATATTATTTGCAAATAATAAGACACTGTATTTCGTACACTGCGAAATTACGAATAACTAGAAACTTTAATCGAATTCAATTCAATGCACTTTATTTTTTATAAGAAAAATTTATATATATGCATTATACATATATGTATAACTGTATACAGTTTGTATATTGAACACAGTTTCATTTAATTGTAAATATATGTGCCTCACGAATCGAGATCCTCATTTTTGGAATGATTCTAGAGTAAGAAAAGATTGAGTTGATGTTTTGCACACGTCTAGTCTGATGCAATTTTTTAATTATTTTTTTTACATTTATTGAATTAGATTTTTTTAAATAAATATTTTAAAAAATCATATTAGACGGCGTGAATTTTCAACTCAATTAAGAAACGTGTTATTATAATATTCGTCAAATAATTCTATCGTTGATATTAATTGATATTAATTGATCATTTGATACTATCATTTGTTCAGAAAACGCATTTCTTGCCTGCTAATAATGAGTTGATGGAATTTAGAAGCATATTTGTTTTAAAATTTAAAAGGAAATATACTTTGTCGCAAAACTGTCTTCCAGTCGACAAAATCATTTTATCTGCCTTTTTAGTTTTATATTACATTTTCTTAAATATGTATTTTTACATAGCAATGATTTTATAATTTTTAAATATGTTGCCTGGTTTGCATTTCTAAAACGTGATCTCAGTATACAAAAAGACATCAATCAGTTTTTTAAAAAAGAAAGAATAACAATTTGAATAAAAATGATTGAACAGGTCTATTTAAAATTTTTTTAGTAATAATTATATATTAGCTTGAACATAATATATGTAAAATGAATGCATGTAATTTAGAATATGTTCAATATTGTATTACATTTTTTTAGAATAGTGAACTCGAAAAATGATTGCATCTCAAATTTAGACTGTAGTTCATATTGTATATTGTAAATGTTTTTGAGAAGCTGTTATAAGAAATATCGTTTATTGTAATAAAGATATTGTTAAATTGAGAATCGTATGCAGCTGCTGAACTGTTGTTAACGTACTTTTGAATTAATAAATAAAACCATTTAATATTGACTCATTTTCATCCTAGAGTATCATATACCATATAATAAACTTAGTTATATAATGAAGCAGACTTCTACATAATGCGTTACCAATTTTTAGGAATCTGTGGAGATTATTTGCTATCAGAAATCCACGAAAATAATTAACAATCTTATCAGTCGTATATAAGTCATCATAATTAATGACGGTCGATGTTTCTTTTTATCCTTAGCTTACTACTGAATTTATTTTTGGAAGGTCATGAAAGAGATGAAAGGATTTATGATTTTTAAAAATAAATTGCATTATTTACTGTTTTTATGTTTTATTGTTTACTGATATTATGCATTTATGTAGTTTATCTGAAAACATCTATTTATTTATAAGTGATTAAAAATAATTTCCGCTAACTCAATCTAGAGGTTTTTCAAAATCTAATTTAAAATTTCGCGCCGTGGCGCTAGTGTCGTTTTCCTGTTTAAAATAATGTCTTTTCCGAGAATAACGTTAGTGACGTCAAACTCTATATACCAAAATGAAAACAAAATATTACCGAAAAGACTAACTCCTTTTTCCTCTCAAGTAACCTTACTACATTAAAAAATGAAATTGAACTTTTCCTGTTATCTTAAAACAATTTCTAAACACCAAATAATTAATTAAAACGATTATTAAACAAAATCACTTTCAACTTTTTTACCGAGTGCCATTGACAATGTTGGCTAGCCTGGTGATTGATCCTCAGTATTTTACCTAGAATGTGTAATGTGTATCATATATTTATTTCAGATCCCTCTGGGCGAATGTAAACACAATTTTTCTGAAATATGATGTGACACGGGTCGATTTACGCGGTGCAATTTGTGTCGATTGAGTGCTACGTGATCCGGACATGAATTCTGGATGTGAAAAGTATCTAAACGCTTGTCTAACTCTCGTGAGTTAAACGACCAACGGTTTTGATGCGCGGCCTCCCTGTAGTTCAGTGGAATGGAGTAAAGACGTTCTTCATGGAAGTGCAATGAAACACCTTCGGAAAATCATCACTTCCTTGTTGAAGGTGAGTTTTCTTTGGCATAAAATTTGTTTTCTCTAATATATAAAAATTTTTGGGGCTCAAAATGCTTCGCGCTCCGGAAGCCAAATGCGATTTATGGCCACTTTCAAGCGGCGGATTTTTTTCTTGGTAGACGGTCGGAGCATATATTTTTCACTCGCCATGAGGCTCCGTAGTATTGTTTGTGTGTGAATGTGGCTCGTAAAACACACACGCGTGTAAAATACATGCGGATGCATGCAGCACGGTGCTAAAACGCAACAAATGGCTGTGCGAGTATTCGACATTGTATTTAGCTGAGTTGCTGACATCGTGTGTGAATACGCGCACACGCATGCATTTTTACGCATACTCTGGCTCAGCTAAGCACAGCTCAAATGCTAGGATCGCGAAAAGGCTAATAAATCAAAACTACTTCGCTTTTCTTGATCTATGAAGCGTCAATGAACGGCACAAACATGTTCAGTTTATCACAAATTTCCCCTTTTTCTTTATAAATATCATGCTTCTCTAGAATTACTTGTGAGTGCTTTGTTTGTCTTTTGAATAGAATTCTCTGACAATCGTTCTCATTTCATGATCTCTTGTTGAAAAAAAAGAAAAAACGTTTAGCGAAAAAAAGTCAGAACAAAATTAGCATCACTCTCAATTTTAAGTTTTTATTGTGAGTATAATTCTTAAGAAGTTTTAATATAGATGCCTTGGAATTTCCAGGATTAGTGTTCTCAAAAAAATTATGTGTATTAAAGAAGTTACTGATAACAAATGATTAAAGATGTTTGTTGACCATTGGGTACACAGTTACGTTTTTCGAATGAAAGTTAAAAGCAACATGTATATGTAATCAAGAAAAAATTTTGAACTTTAATTTGGGGGCTATTATAGATACTAATGGTATTTAAATCATGTACCTGCTGGTTGCTCTGCTGTCGTGTTAAATGTCCTTTTAAGGGAAGACATCCTTTTAAATGCAAATATCGAATCTTAAGGTTTGACTTTGGATTCAAAACCCTTAAATTTAAAAAGTTGAAAATTTTTGGAATTGAAAACTGTAGGAAAGTTTGTTTTGAAACGTTCTTCCTAAAATTTTTTGTGTTCTCTGACTACCAATCTTATTTTATGAGTTCTCATTGAAAAAGAACAACTTGGCTTAAACTATATTCAGAATAAAATTAGCACTGAAGAGAGTGCCAATATTGAAAGTTGCGTGAGATAAACATTCAGCACAATCGATAGTTTTTATTTTAATGCAAAAGGTATCTTAATGCAAATGCTTTCGTTAGAATTTGGTGAATTAGAACTTTCTTATCCTTTTTGAAATCCTCATTTAAAATGAAAATTGGAACGCCTTTAGAATTTAGAATTTTAGAAAAATTCTTTTCAAACGTTGTTCCACAATGGAAAATTTAAAAAATAGAATAATATTAAAATTAAACAGAGGAAGAAGGAGTGATAAAGTAAATTGAGAAATTACAGGTGTAATTAACACCACTTATTGATATCTGCATGGAACTTAATTATAACCGACTCGCTCTTTTAACTAAAGCTTTTACAATGGGGTCTGTCAATTCTTTGATTTCGATTCTGTATTATTGAGAACGTAATAGATATTAATTCATGAATCGGTAAGTTGAGATCTTCTTCTATAAGATGCAGAGTTCAGCAATATGATTTTATTTTCCGATTTTACATGTGTCACTATCACATGTCTTAAAAACAAAGAAAGCATTCTGTTTCCAATGCAATTTCTTGTAAGTTAACAAAGCTGCATTCCAATGCATATACTAAGAACTCATTCAATATTTTCTGAGTATCTTTAATTGATCTTTAAATATCTGGAGACCTTTACTCATTTCCTAATTGAAGATTTCCAATTTCTGAATGTTCAAATCATTAAGTGAGAAAGTACAAATTTGATTATATGTTTAAATTAAAGTTTTTTCTGTAGTGTTTATGACTTATTTCATCTTTCCTTGGTACAACGAAAATTAAATTCAACCAGTCATGTTTATTGGAACAAAAGTAGTTTCGTTTTCTCTTACCGTCAGAATTTTCAGGAAGTCTCGTAATTACATGAAGATAGGTATTTATAAATAAAAGTGCGTAACCCTCGAACTTTTGTGATGGATCAGCAAAATATTTGTTGATTCAACGAAACAATATTTTTCGTTTGGAAATATTTTTAAAGTAAACGAAAAATTTTTCATGGAGTACAATAAACCTAAAAAATAATTGATAAATACAAACGCTGGAATACCATTGGGACTTTCTGCTTTTTTCTCCTTATTTGTAGACAACTAGATATTATACAAATAGTCAATAAACGGATTAGAAATAGATTATGTATTTAAATATATTTTTAATTCGCATATATATATGATATATAAATATCGACGTACGCACTCAGATTTTATAATTTCTCTTTTAAATTTACAATAGACTGTAGTGATTGTATCATGAATAATTCATTTTGGCGTTTCTTATTCACTGAAATATCTCTGATTTTGTTCCGTTTCTTTGCTGATTGCGTATGCCTCAATGGTAGTAAATTACAGAATACACTGACTGAAATTGGAAGCTTATCTTCCAGTCTTCTCTTTGTTGTTGTTCTTCTTTCTTTACAATTAATTTCTTTGCACAAGATAGTATACTTTCTTCTTGTCATGAGTCAACGTGTCTAACGATCTTAAATAAATTCTATTTAAATATTTATTCCAAATTTAGGAACTATTTTTAACTTAAAATTATTAAATTTAATATACATAAAGATTTACAATTACTTTGACTAGCATTTATAAAAAAAATTGAAAGAATTCAGTTCAGAACTTACAATACAGGAATTATTTTAGATTTCAGAATTTCGCTTGGTCGACTCGTATTTGTAGTTTAGTTTTTTTTTGAGAGAGATTAGCTGAGGTTGGAATGCCTAGTAAAAGAAATTCTTGGTAGTAGGAAATGAGATAAATGCGTGCACAGGGCGAAAATGGTTGAGAGTCATTCAGACATATTCCCATCAGGTCAGGTCAGTTTTTTGGACGCTCGAACCTTTTTCAATGCACCCCAATCCAGACCCCATGAATGCACCAAAAGTTTTCCTTCATTTACTGAGTTTTCAAATGGTTTCATTTTCTTAACACTAATTTTTAACTGAAAAAATTATTTAAATGTATGATTTATGATTTTTTACATTATAAATTCGTGAAAGTATCGCTACCTGATTTCTTGTCGTGATTTCAAGCTTAGATTAATGTAAGATAAAACTTGATAAAGCTTGCAAACAGGATTTATAAGTAATTATAGAAAATTCTTAATTATCGAGATTATTGATCGCTTTATTTATTTTAACCGATTTTTTTTGTACTATTAACAAAATTCCGAATCAAGATTTAAACGATTTACTTATTTATCACATTTAGTCATCCAACAACAATTTATGATTGTTTAAACAAAATTAATTAACAAATTAATCATTTGGCTTTTTCAAAAGTAAAAGCTTGACTTTTTAAAATAAATTTATAAATATCTATCAAATTATAATTTTATAGACAAATTTGTGACCTTATACAATTTTTTTTTTTATTGTACCTTAACTCTCATTATTTCAAGAGCTCAGAGTTCATCAAGTACCTTTACGTTTCTTTTTCGTGAAGAGATTTAACTACTTATAAAATAAGAATATTTGACTAGTGGCAAACTTTGATAGATAAAAATGATCAAATAAAAGTTGCTTTTCCAATCTCTCTGTCCTAAGTTAGTAAAATATTGACCATTAGGTAATACGTTATTAATGGCTAAGAGATAAACTAGAATATTATCTTAACTAAATGTCATTCTATATTGGCGATAATACTCTACATTTTCTCACGATATTTTTGTTTTACTCAAACCTTATAGTAAGGCTTGCGACTGAAAATGTAACTCAGTTAGTAGAAAGCTGCCATGAGGTTCACATCTTTTAAAATTACAAGCTCTCTTTAAAATCATCTACTCTTCTACTTTGTATTTCATTCAACAAAAAAATTCTCTTTAATTTAAATAATTCAAAGGCTATTATTCATTTTTCTCAATTTTGTTTTAGTGATGGGAAGAAGACATGGCGAAGTCTACAGTGCATCAAAGAGAACCGGCTGGAGAGATGCATCAACATTTTCTGCACACTTCAAAGGCTGATTTTAATAATGATACAAGGGAGATATCAGACTTCCATAGCATGTCAGAATCTCGCGTAAAATCGTGTAATAATTATGTGTCGCCGAGTAGTTGTAGTAGTAACGGTGTGTCACCGCAAGGTGATTTACAATTTTCAAAATGTTCCCTCGGTGGGGAAAAGAACGCGATAGATCTTCACACCTTGATCACAACGACGCGCCTGGAATTTTCAAGTGCAAGTTGTCACTGCACGTCAGATCGGCAAAATGAATGTTTTGTGGACGATTGTGAATGCGAGCCTAGTGACTCGAACAATCTCACGGGAGAGCATCAAAAGTGGAATCATCGATTAACGACCAGTGAACTTTTATCCCATACCCGACCTACAAAAAAAGGTAGCTGCTATGTCTCTTGGCAGCAATCTGTTTTTTGTCGAAATGTTAACTCTCTCTCCAGATTTAACACGTGGAGGATACTTTTCGCCATCTGCATTGCTCTTCTGTGTACAGTATGCAATGCAGACTCAACCCCAACAGAAAATTGTTCACTTGGTATCAGCACTCCTGGCTGTAAGTATTATTTCAAACTGCAAAATGTACCAGAACCGAAGTTTTGAAGTTCAAATAAACGAAATATTTTTTCCTAATTCTATTTTAAACTGTTTCTACAGTAAAATACAATCAATAAAAAAATTCGTTCATTTAAACTTTCAGAATTTTTCAGTCATCCTGCAAACATTTATGTTGAACAATTCAACAGAGATTTAATCGAAATGAAGGATGATTTATTTATAACTAATTTTTGTTAAAAAACTTAGTATGTATTTATAAAGTTTCTAAAAAACATATTGAGAGAAGTAAAAGAATTGATTGACTTACAAGAGTGAGTAGAAGAAGAGTGTCCTTTTATAAATCTTATTTTTTGAAGTTTGTCGACTTTGTAGCCTTCAACGAAATAGTGTTCTAATCTCTTATAAACTTTGCAAGGCATTGTTCGCAACAAATTCATTTTAAACCACTCTTCTTCTTCTGTTCCTTCTCAAGAATTATAAATAAGTTCCTGCTCTTAACTCTTGTTTTGGAATTCTAGAGTTGAGCTAAATCTGTATTTCTATATTTGATCCTATGTCGACTTCATTATTCACTAATATTATTCTCTAAAATCATTCTCTAAAATTCTTATTGCCTTTTACCAATTTTCTAATTAGCCTTTTAATATAGAGTTCAATTATTTTTCATTTTCAAAACACGATATCTGTATCCTTGACACGTTTTACATTTTAGTCTTCAATTTTAGATGAAATGGTAGATACAACGTTTTTAGTCTAAATAGCAAAATAAAATTTTTTCATTATTCATTCATTTATTTATTTATTTTGTTAATTAGGGACTGTGCCACGAGGAGACATCGTTCTTGAACATGGCCAAAATTTAAGAATACTCTGTATCCTAAATAAAGATGTGATAAACGAGAAATATCCTGGGAAAAATGTGTCGGACGTATACTTCTACCACAGTGGAAAGCAGATGGAACCAGAATACATCACTATTCTCAATGAAACTACAGTCGAAATGTTCGTTGAAAAACCACCTCCTGGGGATGACATGTATGTTTGTAAATTAAAATTAGATGACGAAGACCAAAAACCATATTTTCTGTCTATCTGCTTAAACAAAGTTGTTGTCGGATGTAAGTATATCTATTATAAATTTACCATTTTCAATTTCAATATTTGTTTCCTTCAATTATTCTTATTGCAACAGTGAACAATTTTTTTTACTCTGAAATGAAGTCACTTAAGTTTCATTTCATTATTGAATATCATTGTGAGTCCGGAATTTAAACTACCTACTTTATACAGATAACTCCGAATTTACTTTCGATGAAGTAGAAAAATATTCTGCGAAACGTTCTCAGCAATTTTCAATGATTGTATTATATAGTTTTATAATTTTCATTCAATAAAAGTTACTATCAGTAACTAGGAATTTCCTTTAAAAAGGCGTCATTCATTCATTTTTATCGTCTTAGGTCAAAAGGTGTTTGCCTCAGATAGTATTCTGTCTACCATTCATTCAAATTCCTCTGAATTGATTGAATTTCTCGATCGATTCTGTTTATTTGTATTATACTCAACGGAATAAACTTAGATAGAATTCGGTTTATAATTTTGTTTTAACAGGTTCATTTTTGCAATTATTTAAAAATGGATAACTTTTTCCACGTTGCAATCATTTTGTTCTTAAAATTTTAATGTAATTGTTCATCTTTCAAAAAAAAGACAAGCCGCAAGAACCCAAAAACTTCAGCTGCTATTCCTCTAATTGGGAAAATCTGATTTGCTCTTGGGAACCGCAACCTAATTTCATATCGACGGACTTTAATCTGGTTTTTAAACTATCCGGACGTTCCGGAAGAAAAAGATACCCTTGTCCTGAAAAGAAGCCGAATTATTGCAAGTGGGACGCATCAACAAATCCGATTTACAGACAACCTTACAGTTTTTACACGCTCATTTTAACTGGTGAAAACGTACTAGGGAATATAACTTTGCAATACAAGTTTTATCATTATGCTAACGGTTGGTACCTTTTTATAAGAGATTATCTTTTATTCTTTTTTAAAAACAATGTTGAGAAATTACAGAAAAATTAAAATTGACTTTTTTCAGTTATCCCAAACAAACCGGCTAATTTTACTTTAGTTAACAAAACATCTGAGAGTGCATATTTATTTTGGAGTGCACCTTATCCAATGGCCAATTTTCCCCCAGGATTGCATTATAGGCTGACTTATCAAAACCAATGGGATAGTCAAAAGTCATGGCAGGTAAATGAAAGTATAATTATTAAATTATTTTGGAATAAGAATCGTTATCTTGATTTATTATCTCTTTATTATTTGCTTAATCATTTCTCTTCTATTTCCAGGTGATCGATTTAACAGATCCACTCCATGTACCAAACAGATATTACAATCTGACCGGATTACGTTATGCTAATTCTGTTTATGATGTCCGTGTCTATGCGAAAAGTGCTGTGGCATTTGGAGATGATAGGTGGAGCAATTTTAGCGACATTACGTTTAGAACTTTGCCTAAGTGTAAGTTCAGCAAATATTTCTAGTTGCTTTCAATAAAATATAAAGTATCTGTTTTTAAATTTCTTATACAATTTAAATAATTTTTTTTTCATTTTAGTGCCGGGGCTTGCTCCTTCGACAGATATTGGAAGTTTCGAAATAATAGAGAATAGTAAGGGATTCAGAGACGTTTATCTGTACTGGCAGACAATTCCTCTTTACCAAGAAAATGGTGATAACTTCAGATATCAAATAATACGCGTGGAAGAAAACGGTCGAAAAGCTTCACTTCCACCTAGCGAGATTACGAGAACCTACGCAAAATTCAAGCAAATAGCGATAACTAGTAATTATCAGTTTGAGATCGTTACTTCAAATGAAGTAGGACAGAGCAAAAATTCATCGAGAATTTTCGTACCGAGCCGGGCTGAATGTAAATATAATTTTTTATTTATTTATTTGTTTCTTTTCTTAAAAATGTTATTTTAATTTATAATTGTACCATCTTTACAGTACCTCGCGAGCCTATAACGTTCACAAAAATTGCTTTCGATGGAGGTACTTACGAATTATCCTGGAAATATCCCGAGGATGCTGTGAAGGAGATTACTAATTACACGATATTTTGGTGTGACAATGAACGGGATCGCCCTTACCAGTGCACGGTAAGTTTAACTTCATTTATTGGAATCAATTTTAATCGATTATAAAAAATTGTTATATAAAAAATAACCAAGAGATACATTAAATATCTAAATATTTATTCAATTTTTAGGGATATCTCGACTGGATTCATGTTTTCGCGAACATTTCCGTCTACAATATGACAGTTCCGGATCCCACGAAGGTTTATCAGTTTGCCATTTCTGCAAACACGAAATATGCCAGCAGTGGAATGGTATGGGCACAGTGCACAGTAATCCACAACACAATTGCGAGCAAAATGAAGTCTCTTTGGATAAACAAAATAGGATCCGACTATATTGAAGTCGGATGGAAATTGGAATGTTCTGATCGTGTTGGAAATGTTGAGGGTTTCAATATCTATTACTGTCCCATCGTGGCTCCTTACAATCGAAACTGTAAAGAATTTACAAAGTTAACCACCACCATAAAGGCTGATCCAACAACTATTCGCGGTGTCATCTATGGTCTAACGCCGTATACTACTTACAAACTAACTGTCACAGTTCTATCCAAACACGGTGAAGGACCGTATAGCGATCCCTTGTATAACACAACTCTTGAAGCTGCTCCATCTACACCACCTCAAGACGTCAGAGTTCTTAATTCGACGAATACAACTATGGTTGTTACTTGGAAACCACCAGTTGCAATGAATGGAGTTTTGCGCTACTACGAAGTTTACTATAATAGTTCGACGAAATCTCTTACAAAACGGGTGGATGAAGCAAATCATGCTGAACTTCAAGGTTTTATTACTCACGGGAATCACAGCATTCAAGTTGAACTTCCGAATCTCTCTGCTTACGAGGAGTATAGCATTGAAGTCGCAGCCTGTACGGTAGCTTGCAGTGCAAAGTCTAAACCAATTTACAATATTACTAAAATTGGAATACCTGGAAAAATTAATATCCCTGCCGTCCGGTTTCTAAATTCGAGTCAGGTTGCCGTCAAATGGAGTGAACCTCACAATTCAGCTGGACTTTTGAACTACTATCAGATATCTTCCAGCGAAGGAGAAATACGAAATAGCACGGAACTTGGTAAATTGAATTACAATTAAAATTTATCTAGCTATTTTGGAAATTTTCACCTTTTTTCAATTGATACAGTTTTTTTTTAATTTAAAACTAAAAAAATCCATTTGTATTACATAATTAAAAAAGTATTTCCTATTCTCTTAGAAACTCAGCTTCCAATTGCTGATTGCAAAACTATCGGACAGGAGAAAATGTACCAGTTTCGTGTACGAGCCGTCAATGTGGCTGGAGACACGCATCTGTTTGGTCCATGGTCTGAAGCAGGAGAAGGCAACTGTTACAGCGATGGTACGTCTATAATGGTTTATTCCAAAGGTTAGCATATTATAGTAGCATTTCACATACTTACACTTGCATTTATATTTATAGGTCCTTCCTCTCCAGTGCTGATGATAATTTGGGCAATTGGTGTTCTAAGCGCTATAGCCATTGTACTTTGTGTTGTTTACACGTCGAAAAGGTATTTCTTTCTTTAAAAAATGTATTTTACTTGTTTTCTGACATTACGAACATTTTTATTACAATTCTTAATTCATTTTATTTCAGTACGTGGTTGAAATGCAGATACATGCGCGACGTAGATGTGAAACTACCACACGGGATTGAACCGAACATGGTGAGTTTTTTCACTCCCTAACAGTTTTAAAATCGGAGTTTGAAAAATGAGTTTAGTTTGAATAATGCAAAAAATTGACTAATTAGGGTAGTCTGTACAATGATTGGCAACTTAAGAAATTATTTCACTCTAAAAATTTGTAAATAACACTAGGTGTCTAATGAAATCTCATACACAAACGGATAATTAATTTTAAAAAGTAGATATGACTTAAAAGTAATAGATAATTTATATTTAAAGAAATTGACAATCATAATGTCAAAAACACGATGATTGGCCTCAGCGGCATAATGATTAGCATATAGGCACAGTTATTAAATTCTAAATTGTATAATGATTGACTGTGTGGCCAATCATTATGTTTTAGCTTCATTTTCGATAATAATGATTGGTATCTATCGATATATATACATAACAAGACATCATTTTAAGATTAGAATATTACTATCGTATAATCTTTAAGTAATAATTTTCAACAAACAAATACTCTTAATCTTAACAGTGTTTTGTTTAAATTCCTTACACTTTCAGCATCACCGGTTTTACTGACTCTGGTGTTTAAATGCACCACACTGCACTAACCTAGCTTATAAAATCTGCTGTGTATTTGTTCCCGCTTCATCCTTTATGACTATTCTTTCACATAATACACATATTTAAATTATAAATAAGGTGGCCAACCATTTTACCGATTACCCTATTGATGATTGTATGGTTACAGAAACTCTTGCAAAAAGTTGGCGAGCAACATATGCGACAATCATCCGCAGATTCTAGTGGATGTTCAAGTGGACACGAATCGGTGACTTCCTCCTTGACGTCCGAATCTCACGTTTCGAGTGACAGTGGAGCTGATGTCGATCCAATTGCTGTTTCACCGAATAAATTATTGGAACTTCCCATTGCTTGGAATCCAACTAGTTTACGACAACGCAACGTTGGAACCGCGCGACCTGGAGGAACGGCAGATTCCGGACGTTGGGATCCCTACATGAAAGTGGGAAGAATCGAAGAGCCAACTCTAGCAGATTCGCTTTCAATAGCTCGATCCACGCCGAATTTGTCTGACAGTACTGGCTCCACTACTTCACAACACACGTGGTCATCAACGGGCTATATGAGCATGCCTTCTTCTGAGGAAATCTCGAACAACCCAAGTCCAGTTCCCCGAAAAGAAAACACAAACATAGGTAGTTACAGCGTCGTGACTATGATACCTCCACCAGGATACACATGCGAGGAAGACACCGGGAAAAATTCTCTTTCAGCGCCAGAAGCGAAACCCTCGAATCCCTATATAAGATTGGCTTCTCTTGAGCAGACACCAAAGGACATCATTACAGTAATGCCTTCACCAGACTTTGATGATATCACTTTTCCAGATATAGAGGAATCATCAAGTCTGGAGACTTTCTCCGAGGAAGTTCCCAAGGATTACGTCCAGAGTACATTTGTAGATTTTGCAGAGAAGCCCCAAGTTTCGTTCGCACCCACTTTACTCACAGACTCCTGTAGCAATCCACTTGTTTCCAAGAGTCCGCCTGCTACAACTCATTTGGCGCCTGACTCATCCTCGAAGCCCTACATTAGTCACACTTCGATACCTAAATACATGAATCCACCTAGGTCTACCACCGGCACTGATGATCATTCATCAAAACCTTACGTCAGTCATGACTCCACGTCCAACCCCGTCTTTCAAATGTTTCATGATCCCAGAAACAAGTCTAATTATGAGACTTCCCTTCCGGAGATGGATGTCAGTGACGTGGAAATCGACGTAAGCGAGGAGGATGATTCCTCGAATTACACAATATGCTGGCAACCTAAACCAGAAGACAAGATAAAAACGGAGGACAGCTCCAAGTCTAAGGGATATGTTATGATAGGTGAAAATCCTAAAATCGACATGTCCCTTCAGCAAAATCAGCGATTTGGAAAGCAACAGAGTAACACTCAGTCCGAAGAACAATATAGTCAAGTAACGATAGAACCCGGCACAATGCAATAAAACTATCAAGAAGTTTGTTAAGAGGTTTATTATTATTACTAGTAATGTGAAGCAGACTTATTGTGCGTCCTTGTCGGAGGTGAATTTGAGGCATCGAATGTGGTCGCAGAGGCGCTCTCCAATTAAGTGGAAGCTGATTTCGAAACATAATTCGGTTGAGCCTGTGCACGACTGATAGTAAGCACAGATGTAGTTAAAGTTTTTCGTAGCCCATTCAGAGTTTCATTGATTAACACTTCCGTGTTAATCAAGATTTGGATCTATGGGAGTGAGTTTATGTGTGACGAAGCACTCTGTACTCTTATTGTGAGTATACTCTTTTATGCAAGTATGTATAAAACGAATCATTTTTGTATCATATACCGCGTTACATTGACAAAATGGTAGGAAAAATGTTGTAGCCATATGAATAGATTAAGTTTATTTGCTGGCTCGCATCGACAGGCTAAATTGTTTCATATTTTTGGATCGGATGAAGGATGTTGAATCCATCTTCTAATCTTGAAATTCGGTCTCTTCATTCTACTTAACAAATATTATAATTGGATACTTTTTTTCCTCTCCAGCGGTACTCATTTTTTAAGTAGAATTATGAATACAGAGCGATAAAATATCTACTTCTAATATTCGTTGAGTAAAATGGAGAGATTGAACTTTAAGATTTGAACTTGAACCCAATATCTTTAAGAGCATGTCGTATTTACCGTCAAACGAGGCAACTTCGGACATCTGGGGTAAGTTTGGAAACCACTAAATTTACAGTTCAAGTTACTTAAGGTGGTTATAACTAGGATATGGAATTAGTTAATGTTTTAGCTGATTACATATCCTAGTTACATATGTTTTAAAATATCTAACTATCAATTTAGGGGCTTTTTAATTTATCCAGCATGTCCGAAGTTGCCTTGTTCAAAGGAATTATAAGAACAAATTTAGTTTCGTCAACTTTACGCTCGCAATAATAAATATGTTTTGCGTAAAATTGGCGAAATTAAATTTACTTTTATGATAAGTAACGTATGCCCTTAAAGAAATAAAGTACAATACAAAGAAAGGAGTGAAGCAAAAATATTGTCCAAATGAAGCGAAAGTAAATAGAGAATCAATCTAGCATCATAAGTGAGCCGAATCTAAATTCAGAATATAAAATTTTCTCTACAGGAATGCATAATTGCATTTATCACTTTTTATTGCATGAACTATGAGTCAATTTTTTTTACAAATATACTTAGTACAATAAAGTAAAAGTAATTTTCTAAAAATTTTGTACGCCAAATTTTTCAGTATTCTGAAGTCCTCAATTTTGACAATTCTTTTAGTACTAATTTGAAATTAATAGACAAGTTTTTTTAAGTTTTAAGAATTGCAAGCTTTGCATGTTTGCAATTGAAAATTTTTGTATAAAATGCATAAATTGTATAGATTGGATAAGAATATCCAATACGAAGGCTCAAAAACTTAGTGTGATGTGTTGAGATCTCTAAGCCTGTCGCAGTGCCATTATAATTGTACAAATGATTCCATGCGCTCAATACTCTGAACCCAGTTCTTGAAACGAACAAAAAATACGATGGAATTTAAGCCATGGTTGCAGAGTTGCAATGAGATTACTAATTCGCACAGGTTGATTTGTTTTTTATAACATCGTTGTGTTATTGTATAGTTTCGAGAGGAGACGTGTGAATATTCCTTAAAATCCAATTGCCGTAATTTTTTTTATCTGATTGGCAATTTTTCAGCATTTTTGTACTCTTTTATTTCTATTTGACAATAATTTTTATTTTTCAGAATTGTCATTTCGATTGATTTTCTTTCATTCTATTTGTCACATTTCTCATAATGTCATTAATGCAAATTATGAGAAGTATAAATTCTGGCAATTTAAAACTAGATCAAATGAAAAATCGAAAAAATGTATATATGGCAAATGGCAATTGGTAAAACTTGAAATTCGGTCAAATAGAAATCGGAGAAAATAAAAATCAGGGCAAATGGCAATCCCAATTGATTAAAATTATGGCAACTGGATTTTAGGAAATAAGTCTTTTCCATAATTACAGTTTTGAAAGTTAGGATAATAATGGAAATTAATGATGGACCGAACATAAATGGATGGATGGATGCATGGATTTGTTAAAAATTTCTTAATGCATATTTCAAAACTTTTAAGACCAATCGAACACTTAAAGCAAGTCGGAAGATTATTTTTATGTGAAAATGTCTATTCAATGTTCGTGTTGATGGCGAAAACAAAAATATATGTGTGCATAATATCATAAGCTAGTCATTGGGAGGAATATATAATTATGAGTCGGAGCTACATACGCCTTTTTAATTATACGAGCTTCAATATTCGACTGATATTTTTGTTTCCGCCATTTATTTGTCTTTTAAAACAATGTTTGTGGACAAATCATTTAACTGATTATGAGTTATATCTTTTACGAATACCATAGTTTCCGTTGTTGAATGTGCATCCTAATCGTGGAGTTCAAATTTTTCTTTTTTGATTTGTTGATTGAAAGATAAGTCAAAAGTAGAAGAGAATTAATTTCTAAATTTTTTCAACTTTCGTATATATATATATTTATTTATTTTTGAGGTGAAAGGCATTTCAGTCTTGTTTTATCTTGTTTTTCATCACACCCAGAAGAAAAGAAAATTTTTTTTCTATTTTTAGATGAAAAGATCTCCGATAATGGAAGAAATTAATTGAAAGAGTTAACTACTTTTGTTATTTTAAATCGAAACAATTGGCATTTATGTTTTCGTTTTAAACGAATTTTTAAAATGAATTTTGTAAATTTATCTTTAAATACTTATTTAGTTTCGAATCTGAAGTCTTAATACTAATTTTGATTTTGCTTCTAAATCGAATTTTAGTACATTTTAAAGTGAAGAAAATCATGCTTCAATTTTAAAGTTCTTTGATGGTTGAATAAGGTTTGAAATGTGTTTCCCACTACGAATCTTGGCACTGTGCATTGAACTAAACGTATAACTTTACAACATAAAAAATTAGGATTACCGATTTTGTTTTATCAATTGTAAAAAAAATAATTATTAACGAAGGAAAGTTTCCGAAACGTCATTTAGACGAAAAAAATTTACCACTTCCGATTCAGAGTTAAGAACTATCCTTACATCTCTAATCGGAAAAACGAGCTTAGAGTTTATAGTGTTATTACTCTTAAGAAACAATTCGCTAAAGCGAAAAGCTGTATAAATGCGCGTGGTTTTAAATTAAGATGGAATATATTACATAAAAAGTATTGATAGAATATATGTATCGACGAATGAAAAAAATCGTTTAATTAAAGCTTTGGTGTAAGGAAGAGAATTTTAATTCGGTAGACGATCCGTTTCCGTAAAATTTAGTTTGCCGTTTTCTCTCCTTTCGAAGGAGTTGTCGGTGCGTCTCATTGAATAACTTTTCTAAACGAAGCATGCTCATTTAGACATAGAGATAATTTTCATAGCAAAACTTCAAATTACATTAGATCTACGAGTTTGTTTACTCTTAGCTTACATATCTCCATTGTACATAGGCCTACTCTATTATCTATTTTTGTTATATATATTTATAAATGAAAAAAGTACTTTATTGCACATGGAAAATACAATTTTAAGAATTTTCAATTTTAAGGAAAATCAATTATGCGTCGATTTTTGAGATAGCGTGATCTAATACGTGGAAGAAGACGTATTACGATAAAGTACATAGGTTTTATATATAACATTTAACTGATTTGCCTTAAAGAGAAGTCGAGTGCTAACGTGCTCGCCTATATTCATATTTTTATGCAATCAAACGGACAAATGTATAATTTAGTTAAATAGAAAATAGTTTTAAGATGTCTATTGATTACTAGTTTCGAGAGACTTGCAGGGAGCTCAAAACTATCAGATTTGATGAATTGTTTTAACTACGATTTTCATTTCTTCAAATTCAGTATCTTTGTCATTTGTGATACATACAATTTTTTGATACGGATATTATTATAGCAATCTCCGTGCAATGACCCAAGGGGTCTTAAGTGGTCTGTGATTTTCAATAACTGTTTTTTAGAAATGTGACGCCGAATTCGAACAAGTCAATTTTTATCGTTTACACTTTTGTAACGAAAAAAAAATTAAAATTAAATATCATTATAGTAATCATGGCCAGAAACTTTTGAATCCAGTTGTTAAAATGAATTACTATAAGAAAAGCTTCAACAGTGAGGAAGGAATTGATGGGATATTAAAAAATATAGATTAGTTTAATTCGTAAATTAAGATAGAGAGTAGTTTATTGAAAAAATTGAAAAGAAAATTGGTCAAATTTGAGCTCCCTGTGCCGGTTTGTTTTAGTTTTGCGCGTTGGTTTGTTGCGAATGATACAGATTTACACTTCCGAATGATTATTATCCGTTGCCAGCACAAAGTTTTCGAATCCATGAAGAATCGTGCGCTATTCTATAATAATATTACATGATACGAGTATATCGTTGTGTTGTTATATGACTATAACGCTACACCAACATGCTGATACTAATATTCTACAATCAGATCTTGTACAGAGTATTGTAAAATATATTTTTACTACTTCTTCTTGGTTTTATTATTTATTTCTCATTATATGAACTCTGTTAAGTTCAGCATTCTCATTTTTAAATCACGACCATCTCTACCATTGAGGTATGCCATTAATCCTTGCCATTTTCGTGCGGTTACTTGTAAGGAACAACAGTATTTACTTATTTTCAATACTCATACATGGTTCACGCTATTATCAAAAATATTTAAAGCAAAACGTATTCTGTTTTACCTCTAAAATGTAGCTATCGACACAGAGCGCTTAAATGGCCTTTACTTTATAACGATTATTAAACTGAAATATATATAATATTTGTATCAATTTAATATGTATACCAATTTCATTACAAAATTTCCAATCCTTAGTAGTGCTTCTTATTTAATTATGTTTAATTAGCGGGATGCGAGTTAAACAAAATAATTGCTAAGTTTTCATAAAGACAGTCATCATTGATAAAGATAAATCTTATGAAAATTTCTTGACTTTATACGATAATTCCAGGTCGTTTCCGATTTGAAGACTTTTCCAGATAGTCAGTCAAAATATTTTTATTTAACATTTACCATTTTTTAATTGAAGTTTAATTATAATTCTTTAAAATCTCTTGACATATTTTGAAATCCCTTCAAATTTCTTAAAATCACCTGAAATATCCTAAAATTTTGTTAAATCTGTTGTAAAATCTTTTAAAATAATTTCAAATATTTATTACAATTTTTTTCACTTGTATTAGAAGTTTTGAAAACACAAGTTCTCAAGTTAAGCAATGTTTCGCGCGTGGGTGGTAACTGATAGTCTCTTCTCTTTTTATTCTAAAAAGATCATACGATCTTCTTTGATGTGAAATAAAAATTAATTTTTAATTTGTCTATGGGGGGGGGGTTTGAAACCCCCCTTGCGCACGGCCCTGGAAAATACAACTTCTCAAGTTAAGCAATCATTCGCGCGGTTAGTACTTGGATGGGTGGCCGCTTTGAAAATACAACATCTCAGGTTAAGCAATGTTTTGCGCGGTTAGTACTTGGATGGGTGACCGCTTTGCAGTGCCGTAACTTACTCTAGGGGGTCTCCCCGACCAATTTTGATACAGGGCCCACCTGGAGTAAGCTACGCCACTGTTGATGTATCCGTAGTCTACTGCGCATGCGTCGCACTCGATACCTGATTGGTTGCTATTCGCGCGAGATTATAAATATTAAAAAATATTAAGCATTTCAAATTACGCGCGAATAGAAACCAATCCGGTACCGAGTGCGACGCATGCGCAGTAGACTACGGGGCCACTGCGGTCACCCATCCAAGTACTAACCGCGCGACTGATTGCTTAACTTGAGAAGTTGTATTTTTCAGGGCCGTGCGCAAGGGGGGCTTCAAACCCCCCCCCCCTAGACAAATTAAAATTAAAAATTAATTTTTATTTTACATCAAAGAAGATCGTATGATCTTTTTAGAATAAAAAGAGAAGAGACTATCAGTTACCACCCACGCGCGAAACATTGCTTAACTTGAGAACTTGTGTTTTCAAAACTTCTAATACAAGTGAAAAAAATTTTAGTAAATATTTGAAATTATTTTTAAAAGATTTTAAAGGATTTCAAGAGATTTAACAAAATTTTAGGATATTTCAGGTGATTTTAAGAAATTTGATAATAAAGCTTGTGAAGATAAAAGACTATACATATTAGAATAAAATTAATCTAAAACTATTGCAAAACTATTCAGAGTATTTTAATTTAATTTACTTATTACTTTTAATACTCTTACTATAAAAATAAAGTTGAATCGAGGATGTTAAAATAAATTTTGGACATATAATAGTGAAACGGAAGGAGATAAATTTGATTGAGAATGAATAAACATACAAGAAGTAGTTAAATACAGAACTTTCGTTTTTATTCTGCCATACCCTCTGCTATCAGTACATTACATAAAACGATTAAACACTATCCTATCACTTGAAAGAATTATTATAATATTGCAATGTTTGTCGAACCGTCGATCTTACTGAGCGACGTCCATTATATAGAAAATATGTCTTGTGTATGTACAATATGCAATCCTCATTATCTTCATTTGAAAAAAGAATTTTGGATATATGTATGTATTATTCACCGATACGCTGTACAGTCATATCCACTGAGTATTTAGTTTCATTCGACAGATAAAACCGACGGGACACTACTTTATAAGCCGTAAAATAAATCGATCAACGCTGATATCATTCGCACGTGGATATGCCGCTTTTCGTTTTGGTACACGCGACGACTTTCCACTAGTCTTTTTTGTGCAATTCCCCGTAACACACACACATACATATTTACTCAATTTCTTTTATATATATATATGGCATAGTGGTACCAATACGAATGCGCCTCATCAACAATATATCGTTTATTACATGTGGCTATAATTTAATGCATTATTCATATAGTACATATATTTCTAGAAAAGAACCATCCATTTCGGTTACTGTTAGGTATGTACAGAGCAGTTTTCTTATCGTAAACTGTCTTTTAGAATCACCAACCATTATCAAAATATGTAATTCTTTCAAAACCTGAAACTGAATTTTCATTTCTTTTTCATATAATTTATTATTATAATCTGAAATAAAATTCAAGTTTAGTCTTCGAAAATAATTTTGATCTTGGCTGGTCATTTGCTCCTCTCATTTACCCTCTTTTTTCACTTGTCCCTTGGTTTTTCCTTCAAGTACATATTTTCTGTTGAAATTTGTGCTAAACGACAATACCTTGACCAGTACGTCTAAATTACTTTTCGTCGCTCGCTACGGTACAACGTATAGCGCTTCAAATACTGGTAAAGTGAACCTTAACAAACATACGTTTTACAAAAAATCTTAAGCTATTCTTAACGGCATTTAAGCAGCTTAAGTACCTGAATCTAACTTTGGAAAACTTGTTGCTCTCTTACGATAAATTTTTGAATGCAATACACGATTTTTCTCGTTCTTATATAAATGCTGTTGGTACGACTAAGGAGGGGCAAAAGGCCGCGCTATCACTGACAAAAGAAATATTTAAATCTTTCCGTTCTTATTCTTTTTGTTTATTTTCATTATCAGACCTTAATAAGAACGAAAAGTTTTTGAAATCGTTCAAAAATACGTGTTTTATCTGATGCAACGTTCGCTTGAAATGTACACATAGACAAGTTTCTAATTTTTAATGTACAGGAAGATAAGAGGTCGTTCTTAATTTGTAAATAGAAAAAAATTTCGCATCTTCTTTACAATGTTAAACGCAAACGATGGAGAAATGTAGTTCGCTAAGCGACGGTGAAACAGACGATAAGTTCTGATAAAAGAAAGTATAAAAATCCTTTCGAGAAGGTTAATTATATATAAATTTATGTAAAATATTTAATTTAAACACTGAAACAATCTCAACTCAAAATCCAAAACGTTTCATTTGAAGAAATTCTTCTGAAAAATTATTTTCTTCCTTTTTCAGAAAAATTTTCGCATAAACTACGTAATACACATCAATATAAAAAATTCCACTAAAAAGGTAAACGTGAAATCATTTTTAAATGAAGTCGAACGTTGATATTAAATACACAATTTATTGAACTCAAGTGTTCTTATAATGAGATCGAGCAAGAGTCGAAGTTTATACAATTTCAGAAAAGTACAAATTTACGTACTATCTGAAAAACATCCAAGAAAAATTTTTACTTTCACAAAAGATCGTGATTAAATCAGAATGGTATATTTACACAATAAATCAAATTTTATAGATACCAATTTGCTATAAAAGTTACAAACTGAACTGAATCATTTTTGTGGATTAAATGAGAATTTCGAAAAGAGTGCAAAAGTCGGTTTCACCACCTGTTACAAATTTCGATTTTTGCACATGTCATTTTCACAACTGAAACCAGTAACCAGATGATGAAATGTAGGCATTCACACATCACAATAGCACGTGGAAATATGATATAAACCTGATGTTTTTTTTTTGTTTTAAATCAAACAAAGCATTTTGTACTAAAGTGCAGCGATGTTAATATGTATACTTTTTAACGAGTTATCTACGCAGTCTACATAATGTACAAGTATGGATTTATACATTCACTGTAACGAGGTACAATCAGGCCAGAAAAGACAAGTGATCCGACTCATTTGCTTGCAATCGTTACTTCATTCATGAAATAATTATCTTTAATTAGAAAACTACAGTCGTTATAGGTATCATCTCCGACTCTCTTCGTTCCCTAAGAAGGAAATCAATGGCACGGAAAATAATCACAACGAAATTTAATAAGAACATTAGAAATAAAAAAATAAAAATAGACTTCACTAGTTCGCAAGAATAAGCAATAGATTGGAAATTTGTTTTATGTAATACAAATTTTAAAAATGCAATCTACAATATTTGTAAGTACTCTGACTATATTTACAATGCATTAAAAAAAAAGGAAAAAGCCCTCAGGCTATTTTTTAGTCAAACTGTAGTTTAAAAATTAAGTTTTTGAGACACCACTGTTTCAATCGTCTATTTTTGTTTTTATGTGCCGTCAAAATAGCTTTTGGAAAATTAATTACATTCTAAAATAAAAATGATTTGCGTTCTGGTACAGCTATTTTAAAACAATCTCCAGAGTAAAAAAAATACAAAACTTCCTGTATGAGGAAACAAAATAAATAAAAAAAATAGTATTTTCTAGAAATTGCAAAACTGTGGCGATGGTCTTTAGAAACTGGTCTGATCGTTTGGCCCGATTTTTCCGTCGCAAAATGTGCAATACATGATGGATGCTGCAGGTAAAGTTATAAGTCTGGGTCGTCCCTCAAAAAATCTACGTCAATCGGTATCGCCTCTTATTCGTTTCACGACTCTACATTTCGCTCTCGAGCCTCGCCCTTTGACTAGATTGCATTTCTAAATTTCTTAATAATTTACTCTAAATCTGCCTTTCATAATGATTTGTATTATCACTATAATCATATTAACACCTAAAGTAAAAGGATGACATACTCTTACCAAGAATTCTAATAAATTGTTCATCTCTTACGAGCGAATATACTCAACGTTATCGCTATCAATGGAGTATCTTGCTCCCTTCAAGAATCCTCGAGGAGCCTCCAATTATTTACATTATTTCTCGAAACTGGAATAACTCCATCATTTTAGATCTCGTATCTTATTTAGATCCAAATCCCGTATTTCACTTAGCAAACCCAGTAACTCTGGATTGCTTTATTGAACGAGTGAATTTACATTAGAATACAAGTTGATCGTATGATACTCAAACCAGAGTCTAATTGCTAGGACTACCTTTTCTTCCCCAGCTGCTTCGAGGAGAGCCTCTTCTTTAATTTATGGTCCAGCTTCACCGACTTTTTCTTCGGCCTCTCGGGCGAACCGTTGCAACAAGCACAGCCTTTTTTCACGTGACCCCTAAGACTGGATCTCCTGGCACGACAGTCAGGCTCTGCAGAAGCATTATTACTCGTCTCATCATCAGAGGGCTCCGAGGTTTTGTCACTGGAGATAACATTTGTTTCCAAAATCGATTCAGTTTTGAACCTTTTTGTGAGCATGTGCTTCGGGTCAGCTCGATTGAGAACCACCCTAGCGGTCACATGAAGTTTATCCTTAGCCTTGAGATAAGTACAGTGATCACTGGCTATTTTAATATTACTACTCCTCATGCTATCGTCCAACCCGTTCGTCAAAGCATTATCATCTGGTTGACTATTAATCGACTCCCCGATACTCGAATCGTCATCTTCGCTGCTCGATCTCGTCCTTTCAGATATTGGACTTTCCCAAGACAAGAAATCAGTTCTCGTAACTTTACTCGTCACACGTTTCTTGTTCGAATAGGTGTACTTGTGCGTGGATAAAAGTGGTCCAGCGATTGGGGAAAGAGGAGATGGAATCGTAACATCAGCAGTATTACTACATAGAAGAGTTAAACTCTCATCCCCAGAACTCGTAATCGAGGCATTGTTCGTATTCGTCTCTGCTGGAAGCGATTGCGTATCCAGATCGATATCCAGTTTTATGTTCGAAGGTGTGCTGGATATACTACTAGGCGTTCCTTCTTTAGATCCACGCCTGGAGTTGAGTTTGGGCCTAGGAATGTCTTTGGAAGAATCGTTTTCGATCGAGGGGATGTTCGCCGGAGACAATCTCGAGAGATCCGAGTTGCTGTTGGAAGCATCGTCTTGGCTGAGGTTGTCGAGGCTGAGTCTGAGGTGTTTGATTGGATTTTCGATGTGCAAATCCTCAACTTTTTCGTTCTTGGCTCTTTTTACAGTGTCCTTTAAAGTTCTTGTCCTTTGAACTATGTTTCTCCTCCTTTCGTTAATCTTGAAATCAGCTATAGGACTCGCATCTCTGCTACCACTCGAAGAATCCAGAGGCCGAAAGTAGGAAGAGCTATAGGATTTTATACCAAGGGATTGACTACAAGAAGCGTCTTGTGAGGAATGATCAAAAGAGGGAGAATGGTTGGTATCGAAGAGCAAATCCGCTTCGGGAAATAAGTCACTGGTGCTCGGCTCGTCAACTCCAAGGTCTTCGCACTCTTCTGACAAGCTTTTCTGAAGTTTGAGTTCACGTTCCAAAGCGGCATTCTTTCGTTCTGCTCTTTGCTGAAGTAGTTCCCTCTGAGATATGGGATGAGATTTTACGAGACTATTTTTGTTGGAATACTGTTGAAAGGGTTCAAGGGTGTGGTTCAAGAAGTACTTCTTGGTATTGGGTTGATAAGCGTTACTAGTGGTCAGTTCGTTACCCTGGGTTTTGTTAATTATTTGTAAGACGCTATGTACATTTTCCGAGCTCTCGTTTTCCCTCTTGAAGGATTCGATGTTGAGAGAGTTGTTGGACGTGGGGACGTATCTCCAAGGCGTGTCTGGTGATGATTTTCTGTCTGGTTCCCAGGCTTCTTGCAACCTCGCGTTTCCGCAGAGAATGCCGTTGCCTATTTTTCCAGTTGGATCCATCGAGTCGATTGATTGTCGGATTGGTGATTGTTGGCTATCCGAACCACTCGGACCTCCGGTTACCAGAAATTGAGAAGTGCTGTCGAGACTCACTTGCTTGCTTACGGACGTCAATGTGGGGTTTGATTCTATAAAGAAAATTAATTCTATTTAGTTTAGGATATTTAATCAAGGGACTCAATAAAATACGTGCTATGATCCAAACATAGCAAGCGAAGCCAAATTGAGGATCCCAGTAAGATAATGGAAAGTTTATTAGCGTGATTTTGCAAAATGATGTAAGCGACTTAAAGTTGCAATGATTTTAAAATTGTAGATGAATAAAAATATTTTTCTGGAATTATAAGGTTTACAACACCGAGATTTGTAAGAATGTCGTTAATATTACTACAACCCTCAATTTAGCATCAAATCTAATTAATAATAAGTACAAAAATACAAACAATATATTGCTGTAAATAACAATTAAAATGAAAATGCACATAAAAAGGCTTTTCCCTTAAATGTATGAGGGTGAGAATAGATAAATTTCCTCGTTATGGAAGATTAAACGATTTATGGTTTGCAGATTCATGAGACACATAAAACATATATGTATATGCAAGCATGTAGATACATAATACGGTTTTCCACAAAAACCCAAATTTTAAATTTGCTAAGGTGATATAAAATATTGATTAATTAAGCCAGCAATAGTATGTTTTGCAATGTTGGTGATTTTAATTTTTACTTAAAAAAATATCTACTAATCTACTAAATAAAACATCTACTAAATAAGAAACAGCTACATATTTATTTTTTCAGGACAAACTCTTTTCTCAATATTAAGTGCACAAATTTAATATATCACCAATTACTTTTGCAAAATAATTTGTAATTAGCAATTGAAATATTTCACTCTCAGTTCAAATATTTACAAAATGATATAAAATATAGGATGTGCTTATGACATGAAAACAAATATTTCATGGATCTAAATACTGTGTAAAAAATCAAGCTTTCCAAAAATTAAAAAACAAATAATTGTAGTTTTCTCTCCATGCTCATCGTGCATAGAAAATGGAAACTGGCCGCGGAAAGAAAACTTAAGCACAACCAAGCTTACGAAAATAATACTATTCAACTCCGAACGAAAAAGGAAGATGCAGTCCATCGAATAAAGTACACACAAGCAATTTGCCTCGTCTCATCTCAGTAGACGTATTCTTACCGAGTTTGATATTACTCTGTAGTGGCGAAGTAATAGCGGATGAAACCGCAGTGCTTCCAGCGATCAGAATCCTCGGAATGTTCTCCGGGAGGCCAGCAGTCGAGTCTTCGAGTTTTCTCTTAACCGTCTTGGGTGAGATAATCTTGTCCCCCGCCGAAATCTCCGTCGACGCTTCTTTCGTCTCTCTTTGCTGATTGCTGTTAATCACTGAAACTTCTGACGGAGTGGCATAAGCCAGTGCAATTGTAGCACCTTGTACAGAGATTGGTTTAGTATCACCCTGCGTCGCGTTATCATGATTCGTCCTCTTCTCCAAATTTTGTGAAACTGTCGCATTCGGCGCCAAACAAACAACACTCTCAGATTTTATCTCACCCGGAACTGACAATTTCGCAATAGTGGAATTAAAGAATCTCGCTCCCTGGAGAGAAATGTTTGGATTGCTCGTAATCACTCCACAGATCTGCTGATTATCTCCAACATCGTTCAAATTTCTCTGGATCAAACCGATAGTCTTATTAACCAAAATTGCATTCTGCACTCCAGTAGTTTCCTTCGCATTAATCTCGTTTCCACTATTTTTATCTATCCCACCTTCTCCAGTGAACTGAGCACCAGTATTGCTCTGAGGAATGACTATCGTCGCATTCTGCACATTCTGAGTCTGATTAGTTAGAGTCTGGAGTCCAGGAATCTTCACCTGCTTGACTTGAGTTGGTTGCGAAATAAGCTTCCCCTGATTTAAGAAACTCTGCAAAACAAGCGTGTTGGAGACACCACTACTTCCTGTTGTTCTGACAGTTGTTGGTACAGTCGCGAGCAACTTTGAGCCTCCCGAGACAATCGTAAACTGCTGAGTACCTTTCATCAAATTCATTGGGAGGATCTGGTAATTTCCTGACATAAGAACAGCTGTATTTCCCATTTTTCCAGTGACGGAAGCTAACGCTTCAGAGACGCTCACGGACCCAGCTTGTACAGATTCCTGAACAATTACAGCTCTAGGTTGACCACCAGGACTAGGTTCTGTGAAGATCAAATTACGTCTCTTGACATTGAGTTCAACTCCATCGTTGGAATCGTTCGTCGCATTCCTGGCCTCTGAAGCTGAATCATTAGCGTTGGAAGCTACCGAAGGTTCATCTGGAGTCGTAAATCCTGCAGGACTATCCTGCACTTGTGCGATTCCACTAGAAGAGTCTTCACTGCCCATCGTCCTTCCGAGATCTTCTGTGCTCGGACTCATCTCTGACGACTGTTGTCCAGAAGGTTTCGACTTTCCAGACCCGGACTTTTTTCGTTTCGAAGATTGACTAGGATTTGTGGGTGGATTCGATCGTCTTCTGGGTGCTGGTTTGTTGTTAAGATCTGGAGAATTGTGTAGCTGTTCTGCATAGTGAGTCAAAATCGCATAGATTCTCCGCGCTGTCTCCACATCTTCTTGAGGCTTTTGCTGTGGCTTTGGTATGGGCGTCGCTTTTGCGGTGTTCGTTGCACTCGTTTTCACAGTTTTCGGTGCCGCTTTTTTGCCGGATTTCGGAGAAGGTTGTGGAGGTGTTTTACCGGATGAAATCGGTGCGGGTGCAGGAGTGACGCAGGGACTCGAGGAACTTTGGGAAGTTACGCTCTGCGCAGGAGAGGCAGCAGGTTGACAATAACTAGTGACAACTACAACTGGAGTAGAATTGGTTACTTTGGGAGTTGAAGATGTTTGATTAACATAGGCTAGAGAGACTTTTTGAGGGAAAGAGTCTGGTTGAAAAGTGACTGTGTTGCCGTTGCTGAATTCCGAACTTGTAGTTTGCGAAGGAATTAGGAGTTGTTGAGCTAGGGCACTGATTGAAGCTTGAGGAAGAGTTTTTGTCACAGGAGAGTGAGTGGTCTGCGCAGTTTGGGTTTGAACGGTTGTTGTGGTGGTATTGCTAGATTGCTGTTGTGGTTGAATCGTACTTCTTTCTTTGACTTGCTCGAGGACGCTCTCAAATTCTCTAAGTTGCTCCAAAGTCGTTGAACTAACTTGATTTGGGACGTCAATTGGAGTATTGATGAGCGTTTCAGGCCTTGGTTGTGGTTGTGGTATCCTAGGTGTCGTTAAGACTGCTTGAATGGTACCAGCGAGATTTTGTTGTCTGAGTGGTGCTCTGATGATGTTGAGTTTGACAACTGGTGTTCTATTTCCGGCAAGAGAGTTGGCGGGTGATATTGTAGGAATGATGCTGAGTTGACTGGAGTTAGTGGTGGATATGGTTACGGGGATCTTGTGCGTGTATATAACACCGGGCGAGGCGTTTTGCATACTTTGCACGAGTTGAGTAAGCGTTTGGGTTGCGGTAGGAGTTGCGTTGGTACTAGCCGAGGAGCTCTGGACAATGTTAAGTATTTGCCTGCCAGTGGAGACCTGAAGATTTGGAACTCCAGCGACGGATTGTATACTTATTCCAGCATTAGCTTGCGTGCTGGGAACTGAGGTTTGAACGGCTTTAGATAAATTGGTTGTTTTTTGAATGCTCGTAGGTTGCGTGAGCGTCTCAGTTGTCGAAGAGGCTGCAACAGTTGTGGTATCTGTGGAAAGGGTGTAAATTGTTTTGCCGAAAGCATGTTGAAATTTCGGCAACCCGGTGTTCTGACTAGTCTGGGAGGTAGTCTTGATTGGCGCGAGCCTATCATAGGTATTTCGATTGCCAACGCCAGAGGACTCGGTACGTTGAGCTTGTCTTGGGAAACCGACGCTCCCATCTTCAAGATTTTGCAGAGTCAAGACATTTCTTTGATTTGAGAGGACATTTGGATTGACTGAGGCAAGTTGGTAAGTACCATCGGGTTTGCAAACAATTTGCAGCTGTTCGGAGCCAATGGGAACGGAGGTGGCTGTCGTTGCCGAGGGCGAAGGTGACTTTTTTGGCGACTGACTCTGACCTGATCGCTGATTGGTAATCGGTCTGGGACTGTCGGGCTCGAGAGTTGAAGCGTTCGTCGAGTCGGTTGGAGATGCGTCCGGAGGTTGGTTGGCCTCTTCTCCGACGTCGTGCAAAGAGGACGACCTCGGTGGAGGAGTCTGACCTGCCGGGCTCATCCCCACACCGCTGTCATGACCGCCTGAGGAAGGTGTACCAGGTAACTGAATATTGCCTGCTATGCTGGAAGTTCGGTTTCTCGGTGGTGTGTTACCGCTATTGCCCGACACGGAGTTGGGGCTCTGTGGAATATTTCTGGAAAGTTGTACGACGTTGACCGTGGACTGAACTCTAGGAGGAACCATCATATCTAGCGAGTTCAGCCCGGGTACATTTTTAGCCAGTATGTCAGAATCCCTAACCGCCTGTGCAAGAATATCGAACTTGGTCTTACCCAAGTTGGACTTGACGGAACAGCTCCGTTCTCGTCCGTCCATGGATCCCGCGCTGTTGTTGACACTGCCGGTCCTCTTCTTCTGGTACGTAACTATTGATTTCTTGTTCTGAGGAAAAGGTAAACTTTTCTGAATGTTCAACAATTTGGTGGTGAGGTCGCTTCTGCTGAACTGTTTTTTCGGCGACTTGCCTTTCTTGTCCACCTCATCGGCCCTAGTGAGGACGATCTTTGGATTTAAATTTAATGTACTGAGCAGAGGAGCAAACTTGGTGGGACTATTAGAGCTTTCACTGATGTTATTGTTATCTTTACTCTTATTCAATAGATTTTTTTGTAAGATTTGAGAAAGCCTAGGTTTCTTGGCATTTTTCGGCCTGAACATCCTCAAAGACTTAAGAACAGCCGGGTCACTCCTCTTTTCGGTGATTATGAGTGGTGCTGCTGCCGTGTAAGCCGAACCTTTGATAGTCTCTCGTTTGTTCTCGTCGAGGTCGGCAGAGAAGAGGGTGATAATGTCATTACTACTGACGTCGGAGCCGCTAACGTCTTCCGCGGGATGCCGAATTGTTTCGTTAACTAACATATGAAAATGTGAGACCGACTCTACCGTCAATTTCGATTTACCGCGCTTTTTGCTACTTTCTTTGCCACAAGGCTTATTCGATTTTTTCGAGTCTTGTCTAAATCCATCACTGCCTAAACTATCGGTCTGACTGTCTTGAGTATTGGTATCGCTATCGGAAACCGACATGGTCCTATTTCTAAAATGTTTTGGTTTATTTTCAGCACTGTCGTAATCACTCTCCGAAGTTACCAATCTATGAACCTTTCTCGGTCTACCTGGCCTTCTCCTGACCGGGGCAAGATTTTCACTCTCAGAATCCGATGTGTCATCTAAACTGCGTCTTGCTGTAGCCCTCTTGTAATTGCCAGCTGGTTGGAAGCTTCCAAATTCTTCTGAAGTGTCAGAGGGAATGTCAGCCCACTGCTCATAACCTTTCTCGATACCGAAGAATTCATCCTTAGATTCTCCCTCCGATGGCCAGTCTTTAAACTGCGAATAGTCGATATTCAAATACTTGAGTTCCTTGTTTGTGTTTCGCATTTCCTCTGCATTTTCCAAATATCTCTCGCATAAAGCGTTCAGCTCTTTCCAATCCAATACCCAACTGAGCATGTGGTATCTAGGACTGCTAAGTACCACGGCTAAATCGTCACAAAGCTGCGGCGATAAGCCTAGTTTCTCCGCATCCAATACTTGATTTGGCACAGATTTTTCATCATAATTGGCTGAACCCGTGACAGCGTCGCCCTTAATTAAAATCAAAGCATCTAATGTTCTCTCTACGTTTGCTATTTCCGGTGACTTGATAGAAGGGAGCTCAATACCCGTAAATTCACCACAATTGAAACAAAGTTCGCCAACTGGTCCTTTCGAGGCAGGATCTCTCTTCGGATGTAAGTGACACTTTTCGATTCCTAAGCCCTCGGTTTTCATAGACGAAGAGAGGATTGACTTGAGTATCTCGTCCGTGTGCTGGAAGCTCTTGCTCGACCCACTTTGAAATTCAATGTTTTTCCTTATCGCTTGAGCAGTGGTAGATGCACACATCGAAGACAGAGTAGCGGACAACGTTGAAGATACTACGGTATTCTCTACTTTATTTGTTTCAAATTCATCTGTTGAAGGACTCATTCTCTCTTCTTTTGTCTCACTTAGCGGACTGTCTGGCATGTTTTGAAACCTATCAATTTCATCATGAAATTCCTCCTTAATCTTCCCGCAAGCGATTGCAATCTCTCTTATTCTGTCGTAACACTCTCTTGTGGGATGCAAGGAAAATGCTGTCAATACACATTCCCTTGCTATGCCAATATTACTAACAACAAAGTCGGCTAATTTTAAAAATTGCACACTCAATCGCTTGGCTGTCTCCCGAGCTTTCTCCTTATCTGATTTCGTTTTTTGGCTCTCCAATTCGTTCATATCCGTCGTCAGAGCTCTGATGTAAAGTTCGATGACGAGGGGCTTCACACTATCCCCGAACTGCAAAAAGAAAAAGAATTTATTAGTAATTAAATCCACCTAAATCGTTTCATATTTTCTTCAAGAGAGTTTTACATTTATTTACACAAGTATTGAAATGATGCTTACGTGTTTCATAAGTACACCGCACAAAATATAAATATGTTGAGCACTCTCTGCGGGCTCGATTAACTTGCGAATCATTCCAGGCAACGTAGATGCATTGTCTTTTAATTTCGAGTGAAGCAAGGCCCAAGAGTTCAAAATTTGTTCAAGCGTATTTGCACCGGTATCACAAACAGGGCGAACCATGCCTACGGTAACTAGGTACTGTACAACCAATTCAGCAGCTTTTGTAGAATTTTTCCAAACTCTTGCTGTTCCATACTTAGTGGGTTTCTCGCCACTGAGTCTCTGGACGAGTTCTAGCCCATCTTCTAGGTTCATTAATGTTAACTGTGCAGAAGAAAAATTTATTTTCATTAGCTACTTATTTCTTCTCTGAATAAATAATTTTAAGAAAGAAACTTTAAAGATATTATAAATTTTGAAACAGGTTGAATACTTACTTGAGCGAAAATGTCTTGCGTGCGCTTCAGTTTAAACAAGAGAACAATGTACACGTCAATCATATATTGAACGTGGTGAATTTCTGAGACAGAACGCAGCCCATCACTCCTCCTGAGAGAACGAAGACATGCAGCCGCGAGGTTGACCGCTATGTCCTCACATCGGTCCTCGCAGAGTATTTTCAACCTCATTGTCAATAACTCACCTTTTTCCGAACAGCAGAACTCTGCAACATCAATCACGACAATGAAAAATATAATTAAACTTACAAATATTATTTACGATAGATTATTTCAATTCAATACTTTTACCAGTGTTTACCCTGTGGTTTATCAATGGTAAACCAAATCATAAATTTAAAACTCAAAATGGAAATTAGGTTTCACCTTCTTCATTTTCGGCGTCGGGTTGCCCATTAAGTATTTTCTCGAGGGCAGGTTTGGACCATGGATTGTGTACCAAATCGACCAGGGTTGTACACCTGGCTCCTGCAGGATGGTGCCCCAAATGATTCGCGCACCTCTGCAATGTTACGCTGAGGTGTGTTTTCGTTGCAGGTTGCAGCTTCGGCCACTCCCCGCGCAATACCAATGTCAACGTGTGTCTATAACAAAAAGAAATTATTTTTAGATCTTAAAACTTTAATTTAAAACGTCAATTTTTGGTACTAGTAGTGATACTTACTTGTGGGCCCATTCTATAAGAGACTGGGTTGTCTCTGGGGTTGCCGCAGGAATAAAATTGGTGACATGCTCCCAGGCGGACAGAAGTGCATTCACCTTGTCGCCGTATTTCTTTTTGCTGTCACTCAATGTTGCTTCAAGCCCCTGAAACCAATAAACAGTCCAAGATTTAGCACAAAATGTAAAAAAGTTTTCTAGTAAAGAGTTCTCTTCAATAAGTCATAATCTGCCCCTTAAAACTGAAAAACTTTTATAAATTAGCTTATTATAGACAATTATTTAAATTTTTTAGATATGACGAACTTTATATTTTAAAGTTCAAAAACATGAAGTTATTTGCACTTTTATTTTTAGTCTATATATAATAATCTATAATTATTTAATTCGAATTTCCCGCCCAAATTTGATAACAATTTTCGTCTAATATTCAGACATTTTACATTTCTTGGAAGTAAATATTACTTTAAAAAAATATTAAAAATTTTATAGATTAATTTCTCGTTAAAGAAAGTGCAATAAAATGATTTTTATCCCTAAAATTTTATTTTTACGTTGTTTCCCATGTCTTCTAATCATTTTAATGAACAACCAGCGCCACAGTGTCCGAACTAAGTGTCAAGAGGCTGATGTTTATAAATATATTTATTTTCTTTATAAGTATTCACACGTCAAAACAATAATCAAACGTTGTGAATAAAAAACGAAGATTTTTGTTTGAAAAATGACCGAATTTTATTCAAATTTGAAATAATTATCTATCACAGAAGTAAAACTATACTGTATAACAGATTATGATCTTTGATATAGGTTATGCTTATCCATATAAAGCAATTTTTTTCCTTTTATTAATCGCTTTTCCCAAATTTTTATATAATCATAAAACAGTTAAAGTCCTTTATAAAAAATGGAAAATAATTTCCTAACCACTAAATAGACTAAAACATAAAAGTTCTAAGAAAAAGAACTTTAAATGATGATAATGACAGTTGATTTTCTTTTGTTTTTTTTCTTGGAGTAAAAATTAAACATCAATCTACCAAATATAAAACCTTAATATTAATACATGAATTAAAAATCATTAACCTTAAATCATGAATTAAAAGCAGAAAAAATTGAAAATTTTTTGAATTAGTTAAAGGGTCGGTCTTAGAGAAAAAAGAAAGTGTGTTTATTTACTCCGAACGTATATAATCCATTCATACCCATAACCCTATATTCATTCAAGATAATTTCAAAGTCAAAGGACCAACTGTTGAAATTACTCACACTCTGGAACATTATTTCTGTGACAGACAGTCTTCTAATTTATTAACATGTACTGGAATAAATTTAGGATTTCCAAAAAGTCCGTGGAATCACATAATTATCACTGCAAGAGCACCGTATACTACAGTATAACACGAGGGTTTATATTAGGGTGAATTTCTTGATTATAAGTCGTAAGGTGCTGCCCTCTTCAAGGTGAATTTTCAACTTTTCAATGGGGCGTCGTATGATCGTGGTTACGATTAATAACGTAACGTCAAGGGTGTATTTTAAAGGGACGCAGGGAGAAATATACTCCCCTTCATTGGAAAAATAAAAAAAATTTTTTGATCAGAAAAATTAATCAAATACTTTCTTATATTATCAAAATATAATGATTGTAAAATCATAATAAATTTAATAATATATATAATTACATATTTTCAGCAATGTTTTAATTAAAAAGAGTTGTTAATTATGGATAAAATAATATTAAAAATGATTTAAATATTAAATTATCTAAAATAGATAGTATGATTTTTTTAAACATAGAAATTGACATTTGTGTTTCCAATAGAAAACAATTGAAGTGCCACAGAAAAGGATTTATCAACAAAAGAAAGAGAATAATAATATAAATTATTGTAAACAATTTTCAAGAATGAAATCTAAGTAAATTAGACATTAAAAATAATTTTTGATGTAAGAATTTTTTCTAATAAAAAGAAAAAGTCTTTAAAAAGTCCTGAAAAGCGATTTTCTCTTCCTGAAGACAGTGGAAAGTAGTTATGTAATGAAGGAAGACTATAAATAATGTAACGGGATAACTTAACTATAGTATCTACCCACGTGGTAGACGTGATAAGACCAGAGCGGGAATTTCAATCTAAATGCAGAGAAAGGGGTGATGATGCTTGTGCTATTCTTCGTTTTGCCGGAAGTGCTGGGTCAAGATTCTTACACATTAATGGAGAGTCACACATTGTCTACGATTCATTTAAGAATTATTCTAAAAATTTCTCCTTTTATATCAAACCAAGGAAATTTTTTCACTAACATTTTATAAAATTTCAGTTTTTTAATCGATTAACCAATGGAAAACCAAAAAGGACTTCCTTTGAGTTATAAGTTTTCAGTAACGAAGAAGCTACATACTTTATAAACTCGAAAAGTTTAAGGACAAGTTACACCGCATTTCCTTGAAGTTCAAATGCTATTTGAAAGTAAGTTAAATTTCACTTAAGTTCAGACTTTCTCAATCAAGTTGAAATAATACTTAAAATTAATCAATTTCTAAAAGAGAACTATTTTATAACATAAATTAAAATTTCTCATTTTGTCTCCTTTTAGAATCTCCGGTGTAAATCATAAATCTGTTTGGTATGAACTTTTCATTTTACAAGACGTCTATCTATTGAAAAAAATGAGAGAAAATTTAATAAAGAAATATTGAATAAAATAGAATATTAAAAAGGGGGTTGAAAGACAAAAATAGAAAAAAAAATTTATAAGAGTTCTTGTCCGCATGACAGACATAGTTTCTGCAGTGATTTCTCTGGGGATTGTTTCCATCGACCCGAGAATTTCTAGCGACGTAAGCAGCGTGGAATGTCCGGATTCACGATTTTCCGGGTATATTTGCAAATAGCAAAGAATAACAACAATTCGTTTTCGTTTCTTTGAGTAAAGTGGAAATGATTACAACTAAAAGGGAAAAACTTGAATAGATTGTAAGCTGATAAAAAATGTTTCTTCATAAAGTTTCTCCTTGAACGTAAAATGTAAAATATATTGAAAACTCGTTTAAAATATATATATTTCGTTTTCCTTTATGCAATCTCGTTAGTCGACTATCACACAAAATCTCTTGTCTGATTTTTAAACTTCCTGTACGTGAATTACATATAATTCGTACATTTACTGAAAAGCTAACTAATTGCATTCTTGAAAGCTTTGAAGTAACGGCTTTCTCAGTAGTATTATGCTACTCTATTCAGCCTTGTAATTCTAGAAAATGGATTACTATGTGTATAAACGAAAATGTTGTTGAAGACAGTTAAATTAAAGCATATAATGTAGAAAAATAAATGGGGAATTTGCTGTATAAGCAAAAATTATAACGAGTTAACGGAGAAAATTGTTCTTGAGTTAATCAAGCTAAGAAGTCTTTCTTCTCAAGTTTTTTACTCAGACAAATGTCCCTGTCTATATTATGAGCCATAGCTTTAATTAGAATGGTTAATTGAATTTATAAAAGTAAAATATGAATATTAACATTTTTTTAATAAATTAAATTAAAAATAATGTTGCTAGAAGAGACCACAAGAAATTGGTTATCTCGATATAGGATTTTATACATTCGTATCACATTCATCGCAGAGTATTTTATTTACGAATAAATCTTCCTTTCTCTCTCTCTCTCTCTCTCTCTCTCTCTCTCTCTCTCTCTCTCTCTCTCTCTCTCTCTCTCGGATATTGAAAGCATAAATTTCCGTATTTGGAATACTGTTTAGGATACCTCCCCATTCAGATATACCAAAGGTATTAAAAATTGTTAAAAAAGGGGATGCGACATTAATTCCTTGAATCCTTTCTGCATGAACAGCTGTTTAATAAATTCTAGAAAGATGGAGTTGGAAAGAAACCTTTGTGCTTACAAGGTATTTTTAAAAAGATGTTAGTCAGCCATCTCAGTGACCTTTTTTGTGTGAATAAAGTTTCGAACGTTCAAATGAACGAAATATTTTTTTAAAATTATATTTTATCCAGAAATATTATGCCAACTAAAAATAACAATCAGGATTACAAGTTTATTTAATTCTTTCTTATTTTCAATGTAAATTAATCAATATTTAAAAACTTTTTGTAGTTACAAATACAATCAATACAAAAATTCGTTCATTTGAACGTTCAGAACTTTTCATTCATCCTTTTTTGCTTTTTTTTTTCTTGATAATATTCACTATCCACCCTTTATCTGCGACACTTGAAAAGTACAAAATGCCCAAGAAGCTGAGACAATCGAAATTTATGATTCCCTTCTGCTGCCTTTCAAACTCCCCAATCGTTAAAGTCATACTAAATCGTGAACACGTCTTCCAAACTCTGGTCACTGGCTACTTACAGTCTCCATTCTTATTTCTTTCAACTTTAGCCATTTGCAACTATTTTTCTCGCTTTGCTGAAACAATTTTCCCTCGGCGATTTTTTTTACTACGATTTGAGGATCTTCACGTAAAAAGTAATCGACAACACTCTTAATATCCAAAGAATAGTTTTTCATCATAATTAATAAGCTCATTTCAGCACTTTGCTTTTAAAAAACGAGCTTAAAATTTTAAACTAGCAATTTAATTACTATAAAAGCATTACTAAAAATGTAGAGAGTTTCAGACAACTCTGCAAAAAGCAATTTAGAAAATTGAGATGAATGTTTATGCGCTCGAGATAAGCTTTCGAATTTAAAATCTATGGAGTTCATTTTTAAAGCATAGAAACTTCCTAGCTTCTAGCTTGAAAAGACTTTTATGTCAAAAGCATTCAAACATAAACGTTCCCACATTTGAGTTAATCTGAGAAGTGTCTAAATTGAAAAAATCACTCCAAAAATCCTAGTTATTCAAAGCGTTCAGCTTCAATTAAATAAAAAATGCTTCGATTAAACAAACAACGAAGGTTGAAAGCTTTCAATTTTAAACAACTCGATTTTCAGAGCCTTTTATCCTATATAGTTATTTCAGGCCTCACACTCCCTTTCATAAGAAAGTGGTGTACATATAGAGCGTTTATGCTTTTTTAAATTTATACAAGGAAGGCCAAATTATTCAACTTCAAATACTTCAATTGCAAAATTCCTATGGATTCTTCTTATTTGCTGAGTCTTTTCAAGGTTTCTAAAATGTTAAATGAGTAAATTGAAAAAGTAACATTTCTCTTACCACGCACGACTTTTGGATGTGTGAAGACATTCAGAGGGGTGTCGAATGCAGTAATGGTTTAGGTACGGAAGCCACTGAGAATAAGGAAGCGATGGTGGCTCTGAATAAAAGTAGCTGCAGTCGGGTCCCTGAGATAACGAAAAAAACGACTCCTCTCTAGTCGTCCTGAATCGAGGACCAGAGAACCTTTTAGGAGCAGTAGGGGCAGGACTCGTGGCGGACATCAGCAACCTCACCCAGTTCTCACTACAGAGGCGATGTCCTCCCTCGAGACCGCCTCTAGCTCTCTCAAACAGGCTAACTCTCCAAATGATCTTTCTTAAGAATATTCAAAAGAATATTCCGTTTCGAATCCTCAATTCTCCTCACTATAATGATCAGTCCACTGGCTGCTGCGTTTGGATCCTCTGCAAAAATAAAACAATTAATTAGTTATAAATACCTGACCGATTATATATATTATCATTAGAACAAATAGGTGAATTTATTGATAAAACTAGGTAAGGACAAAAAGTGGAAAAAGTGGCTCAAATTGAAATCTGCATTGAAATTTCAAAATCGATGAAACTATAACAGAAAAGTTCCTGGAAGAATACTCCTGTTTCAGAGTTGTTATAATTGTAATGTTTAGGCTCCTTTCTCGTGTGGAAACTTAGTTCTAGGAGCACTCGTTATTTTCCTTTATCTCCTTTAAAATCGACCCTTTAAACGAGTCTAGAAAATGCTGTATATATCTGTAACTACAATCTTAATGACTTGTCTCATTAAATAATAAGAATTTTGAAATTCGTTAATTACACTTAACTACATTTGACGGTTTGACTTAAGCCTGCAAAGAGAAATGCAGATTTTGCAAAGTTTTATATACACTGGGAAATATCCCTTGAGTCTAAGTTTCTCGAAGCTTTTTGGATGGTTTTGGACTAAGGAAGAGTTGAAGAAGAAAGATTGTCGGATTGACGTTAGCACGCTTTTCCATTTCGATAGTCGCCAAGAACTTCGTCGGGCTGGCATGGAACTTCGAGCTCTGAGCACGTTCATGCTTTTCCTCTGCATGCGAAAAACTTTTCTGGTGTTTGTATCGCCCGGTATCCAATAAAAACAACGTTTCTTTTTCTTACTTTCAAGATGGAATTATTATTATTTTATTAATCCAAGTTGGTAATCCAAGAAGGTATTCTACTTTCAAACTTCTCAACTGGTCTTTGCAATAAGACTTTAAGTTTTCAACTGAAATAAAGCGGATCTCTCAATGTTATTGAAGTCGGGCTTTAGAGACCAAACAGAAACAAACTAAATTATTAACTAAAATAATATTTTATGTAAATCGAATGCTTCGAAACAAGATGCTATCGAATCCTTTATTTTCTGATTCAGAGTATGAAGCTCAAAATTCCAGACGAGTGAATTTCTGCTAATCTGGTTATTTTGACCAGAAATTTCTGTTACATTTAAAAGAAAAATTGATTAAAATAACCAGAAGATGGCGAGCCAAAAATTTGTAATACTTTTAACGAAAATTTATGGTTATTTTTTGAGTGTATTAATGCGTGAAATCTCACGTAAGCCAGTTTAAAGGTGTGCGAGAGAAATACTTTTGTGTGGTGAATGCCAGTTTATACAACAACGCGTGAGTCGTACATTATATCGGACAGGCGGTGTCGAGTTGGAGGGACAGAAAGGGAGGGTTGAGGGGTAGTTTCTTGTATTAATCTTTCTCAGCTTGATGTGGGATGATTTCACCCTGTAGAGCACGAGCTTGCTGCAATATCCAGAATTACATCTGGCTTTATCAAAGCGTGAACTCGATAAGCACAAGACTACAAAGAAGCGGGATATTATTCTGTGTGAATCTTCCTCTCAAGAGTTCTCGTTATGAAATAAGAACGTACAAATTTTTAAATTCCATAATATTCCCATTTTAATAACATTCAATTTACGTCATTTATTTCTGAAATAACAGTAGAAATTCATATCACTCTTCATATCAAAGCTTGAAATAAAATGTCCAATATAAATTTGCAAGTTTAAAAGCCTTTAGATTTTAGCAATCCTTCATTTGAAGTTTATTCCGGAAATAACAGTAAAATTGTGTTTTATTATTTTTCACACAAACTTTAAAATAGACCTTTTAATTGACATTTTTGTACTCAAAGGTATAAGCGGATTTTAACGAGAGAATGTTAAAGGATATAAACACGAATTTCAATCTCTACTGTGTAAATATGAGAGATTTTCTCTGGTTCTTATAAGCTTAACCAAGGTTGATATTAATACAATAACAATGATGATGAAAATAATAAAAGCATTAAACTGATTTGGAAACTAAAAACAACTCAATTTAGAAAAGCCTTCAGAGATGACAAGGCTTAAACTTTAATATGAACACTGAATTCAGAAAGTTTTCAAATAACTTTCAATTAAATTAAGAAATTCTTCGCTGGAAAAGACCTCCTGAAAACTTTTATGAAAGAAGAATACATTTTGCTATATCTCAGTCACTTTTGAAGATAATGGAGCTCATTCACCTGTTTGACGTAAGGTCTTTTTATTTTACCCTTTAACTTTTGACCTTTTCAGCCATCATTTGAGTAAAAAGTTTTCCCTTCTTTTGGTTTGGAAAGTTTTAGGGTCAGAATGCGTTTAGTTTTACAAAGGGTCCAAGGGCCTTTAATCTCATAACTACCATACAATAGGGCACGCGATGAGCCGTACGGGCCATGCGGCCATACGTGCAGGAAAGTAGCAAATTCAAATTGGATTTCTCTCTACCATCGATGTTCTCTGCCATTGTATTTCCCTTAATGCTAACTCCTGAAATGCGTATCGCATTGCTACATAAAGTATAAAGTATCTTCGTATCACGTGGGAAATATTTGTGTGCGCGTTTGTATCTCCAAAAGCCCTCTAAAACCTTCCAAGCTCCCAAATTTCGAAGCCAGCTTTCTGCCTGTTATCCCTCGTTCGTTATCCTCGACATTTTACAACGAAAAAAAGTTAGCCAGTTTCGAAAGTTCAGTTGTTGAACTTTATGACTTTATCAAACAGTTTGCACACAGAATTGATATTAATGCGAAAAATAAGTTAATCGTAAACCAATTAAAAAAGAATTTATTTGATTTATTAAATAGAGATGCCCGAGAATTTTAAGAACAATTAAGTTAAAATAATGATTATTATCAGGTATAATTTTTTTAATTTTACGACTTTTCCGAAATTTAGTTGCTTTATCCAAGTAGAATTTTGACGAACTTGAGTCATTTTCGTGTTTTCATCAGTATCTTTATTTATAAACTAGACTAGGGTTAAATTTAAAGCAAACCAATCACAGACGTGTCAAAAGAACACCGTGCCAAGGTCGATTTACATCTTGAACAGTACATATAAAATTTCTCTGAGCGGTCATTTGTTGGAATATTTCGCGTGTGTCACGCGACATAAAATATACGTATTACTGACAACGGGCCTTCGATTCAAGGAGTTGAATTTAAAATATATGGAGCAATTTTACTTTTCTGCAAAATCCAAAATTTCATAAACATCAATTTTATAATCAGTATTCTAAGGAAAAGAAATTTAAACCAAACTATTTTGAAAATAAAAAAAAAACAAATCAGAATTTGTACCTTTTTATTATATCACCATTATTATATTTATTAATACCTTTTAAGTAGGCTAATATTTATGTATTTAACCCTGAATATTCTAAAGTCCATTATTATCACTTGCCCTGAAGTCAACATATGTAACAAGCTTTTGAAAGCTTGTCTAAACGAATTATTCGACGTTCTCTTGTATTTTCTTAATCCTCTTTGTCTTAACTTGGAAGTTGTTAGTGTCTATTAGTAATATTAACAAAACGTTAATTATATAAAAGAGTACTTTCTAAGCATAAAAGTTCCTCTTTTAAATATACTCAATCTAAAAGAATTAGTTGAGCTCTATAATATTTTCATAATACATAAAATTAATTCATAATTAGCAAAACAAATATGATTTAATATTATTTCAGAATTAATTAACTACATTGAGAAAATAAACTATACATATTGACTGAATAAGTGCTTGAATACAAATTTCATTAAGTACACCTCTGAATAAATTATTTGAAAAGGCAGCGTTATTAATTATGTATTGTAGATTCAGATTTCGCTCCTTCAAATAATTTGCTCGAGTTTCTCTTGCAGAAATTAATTACTTGTTTATAAAAGATCTTTGATGAGAATTTTACGAGGTCAAATTTATTTTCTATATATAGTATAGCATCTTTTTTATGATAAAATTAGCCCTGGAAGTAAACTCATTTAGATACAACATATTATATAAAACCTTTTATATTATTCATAGATGTTATATACATTTTGCTGAGGAAGTGAACTATAAATGTGTTCTTTCTGGGGTGGTTAAAAATTTGGAACACGACGGAAACATTAAGTGCCGTCGTCGCGTCATCCCCTTTAAAAAACTACGTCGCAAGAAGGAAGGGCAAACCCTCATTAAATATCACACTAAAAGATGATTTCATCGAGGGAATTTGGAAGACAAACCGAGATCCAACAAGACAGATATTGTGAACTAAGAAAAAAGGAATAATATGAGATATTTTGAAGAAAAATGCAAAATTTAAGTTAAGAATTAAGGACCGATTTTCTTAGATCAATAAAATTTCAATATTATAATTGAAAAGCCTTATCCAAATATTCAACCTTTTTATTTAAAAGCAATTTAAATTAAAAACAACTGAAAAGCGTCTAATTTAAAAACCTTAGGATTTAAAATTAATCGAATTCGAAGTATCTAAACTTAACAGTTTCTACATTAACAATTCAACTCCATAAGAGTAATGGAATGGAAGAACATCATTCCTCTTTTTTTTCTTTCTTTGCTATTGAACGTAGAATTGGGATTTTAAATTTTCGATATGAACGGGGACAAGCAAAGCTCTCTACAATTCGATTTCTGCTCGAGATTTTTCAGCGTTAACACAAGTTTTAAGCTTCATGGTGTGTAAAGAGCTTCTATTTATTTCCTTTTTTCTTCCTTTATTTTTTAAATTGCACTTCACTCCTTTATCAATGAACTTTGATCGAAAGAAAATGTTTTCATGGAATAAGAAAATAACCTCATGGATTCACGTTTCATTTCTGCTAATAAAAAATGTTCTATACTGAGGAACTTTTATAGTTATCAGAGTACCGGTTATCAATAAAAAAGGTGAATAAGTGTATTTTTCAAATAAAATAAGTGTAAAATAGATGAAAAAAAAAATTAGATTAAAATGCAAACAATCTCGATATTTATTTTTGAATTATCTGATTCTATGCTTCGCAAAAATATACAATATATATATACAATATATATATATATATATGCTTAAATTCCCTGAACCACAAACTGCTAATCAGGGCCAGTATTCTGTAAACACGAAGATCACACAAGAAAGAGTAAAATGGTATAAAAAATGAGTCATAAAAAAGAAAAATAGAGCATCACCTTTAAACCTTTTGTCCAACAGGGTGGACTATAATAAACTCGACACTAGAATCCTATAGGAACTGCCAACGCTCGATTGTGTCGTCCGAAGCGTAAAATGAACTCGGCAAGGTACACTTAAAATCATAATTCTACACAATATACATACCTATAATATATGCATACTAAATTATCAAATACTAGAAGCTATAGATTCGATACGTTATTAAATATTGACCCAGAAGAGTAGGTAATTATTTAAGATGATATTCTCTATATAGAAAAAAACAATCCACTCATATTATATGAGGTATACTTTACAGTGTAGAGGAAAAATTGCCTCAAAATAAGAGTAATTCTCATAAATGAAGAATATATGTTTCTCTGTGTGAAAACATCAAAGTGAATACAGATGATAGGATTTGTAAACGAGATTCGAATGGTTTGACTGCACAACCTTTTGCGAACGATATGAAACCTCTTTTCTAAAAAAAAATTTGTTTCCAGCTATTCCAGATTTCTATTCAATGCTATTGCTGCATTTTTCTTCATAAAAAAAATAAATTATGATAACTCAATTAATGTAGGTCGTGTGTTATATGTTCAAGAGAGATGAGAAGCTATAAAAAAAAAACTCTGATTCACAGCAGACGTGCCAAGTTAGTTATTCACGACACGTCACATGTTTAAGAACCTTTTCTTTTATGCATGTTCACTGCCTACAAATCGGACTATAACATAAGGAATCACTTCGCACGCGTGTGGAGATTTATAATAAGATTACTGACTTGTACATAATTTATTATCTTTACCGACATCAGTCATCTCAAATCTTCAAATAATGGTTTCAAGTTTTTTGTTCCTAGAATACAGGAAGTTTTCCCCAATTCTATGTTATGCAGAAATATTGTTCCGAATAAAAATAACAAGAGACATTAAGATAAGTTTCTTTCATTTAGAATTATGCATTTCCTCATTTTAGAACGTGAATTAAACGTTATATATAAATAAAATCGCATGGCTAAAGCAGACTAAAGTCTCGAAAGTCAATTTCCGTAATCCCTTCTTTAGATGATTTGGTCAGCGAATGTTTGAACTACTTTCTGACTAAGAGTCTTCGGAAGGTCTTGGATTCAATACTTGCATAACAATTCACTTTACTTGTATACATATTGGCTACGGTAACAACTTTCAATATATCGATTTGAAATTATTGGTTGTTGGTACACGTTACGAGTACGGGGAAAATATATATGCTGCAAATAAAGCAAGACACGATATATGTTCAAGCGAAGCGATTTGTTTCAGTGGATAATTTTAATATAACAATATTGATAATTCATAAATTTAATAAAATGATTTGTATGACTCCAATCATCATTTGAGAACATTTTTAACTGAGAAACTGCGGTCTGTTAAAACTTAAAATTGACTTATTACGTACAACTGAATTTTCCCTGTTTTCAATAATTACAAAACTTATCAAATAAAAAATGAAAGGGTATTATGGTCTGAATATCTGTATAGTTATAAGCAGGAAAAATAAATGTTGAAATTTTTCTACAATAAAAGTTTTGATGCCATAAGCAAACTATACAATGCAACTTTATAGGGACCATGAAGATTGGGGAATATATCCATTCCACAAGGACTTTATGTGTTCATCCCACACACCCGAATATCCTGTGCTATGATGTCTGTTAGACCCTCCACCCCATTTTCAACTCAGCTGGAAACACATGGCGTCATTGCATTTGGCGTCAGAATATATGCACTATCCCTGAACATACACGCACATGTACTGTATAAGAGCGTTAAAACTAGTGAAAATCAAAAATATCATTTGATCATATATGAGTGTCTGTAGTCGACATTTGAAAGTGAAATATTGTATCGCTACCATATGCAAGTTTTCCCATTAGATCGTTAGTTCACATATCACGTTTCTACAACTGCAATCTTTTTTACTCTTCGTATAAAAATAGTTTAAAAACAAATCATTCTGAAGAATATTTTGTTAAAAAGAATATATTCAATTTTCCTTTCAATTTCTCCATATCAAATGAGAGAGGAAAATAATTACTTGTAATTTCGTTATTGTAAAATCTATATTTCTGATTCGAGGAGCATAATGTATAAATGATAGTTAATTAGGAAATAATTACATTAAAAGAATCCATATACCCAGAAAGTTAATCACTATTCCAATTCCAATGATAAATATAAAATTTCAACATCTACAAATTTAAATTCACAGTGAATAAAATTGAAATTGAAGTAACATTTTATTATAGGTACTGAGAATATTTCTTTCTAAAATTTTACTGACAGAATAAACCAAAAATAATTTGTTTTTAAGATTTGTGTTTTAAGAGATCAAGAATCGACAGTCAACATAAAGTTTTTGGTTTCTTGTTCAAAATCTGGTTGTCGCTTTAAGCAAAAATTTCCCTCTAAGGCGTCTGGCAAACAGATTGTTAAGAATCGCATCAAAAGTCTGAGTCGAATACGCTAACGCCCTACCAACCAAATATAAGCCATAAACGGCGTAAACAGGGGGTTGTTACCCACAGACTACATAGACGTCAAATCGACTTGGTATTTGTGCTATGGCTTATTATCTCTAATATTAGAGTCCACAAATGTTTCCTAAGTTGGTTCATTTTCGTTTTCATATAAAAATCATGGAAATTCAACTCCTTTTTCGATATTCAAAAATATTTTCTAGCTTTCAAAATTAGGCAGTATTTCGAAATTATATTTGCTGTGCAGCATTACTTTCTTGTCTTTAAAGCCCAGAAATAGAGCGGGCAGTTAAAAAAGTCTATTTAGTTATTTTATTTTCTAGAAAAAGAATCATGGCTTTTTGAGGATGCTTTTCGTACTTAAGTCAGTAATGTTACCAGATATGTCATTGATAACAGCCATTGGCTAAGACGTAAACTGCAAACGGGGCTGTTCCATTATCTATAGCTTTTTCGTGTTCAGCGAAATAAGATCCGAGCGCGGAGAGTTGTGCACTTTCATTACTTTGCCCCTTGTGTAATTCTGTATTGTTGCTGAAAATTCACCAGCCACCGCCTTCTTGACACAATTTGCACGACTCTGAGATTAGATCTTTCTTGCATATGCCCTTGAGCATCTTTCAGTCTAAGTCCGTACACATTAAAACCCTCAAGCTTCATAGAATTACAAAGCTGTAAACCAACGAAACGTTCAGAATTTGTTCGTATGCATTAAAAGTATGGAATATAGGCGAGGTGACCAAAAGTTGAAACAAAAACTTAAACCAACAAACAGGAAATATTAGAAAATTTGGCTAGAAGGAAACTTCTTCCTATAATAATTTCTTGCGGACAAATTGAATTTGCACGAAACATTTGCACGTTTCTATAATTGTCAATGCAAATACAGCAAACTCATATATGTATTCCCAATTGATATGCGATTGGAATCGATCAATACGATATTCGACAGACAGTAGCCCGAGGATAACTGTATATTGTTCATGTTAATGTCGAAGAGTGAAACTATCAGAGATAAGCGTACTTCTTCGAGAGCAATTTATTCTTTATATGTACTTAACAATGCCTGCATTCACGAAATATAGAAGATTCGTCAGAGAAGCAATCATATCTGCTTATTCCCTTTAGCCAGGCGAAATGGTTGTCATAATGTTCTTATGCCTAACGGCAAAGATATTCTTTGCTAACGACACTTGATCCTCGCGCGATTCCATTTAAGCTAGAGTATGAGTGTGTAAGTATAAGCTCGGCATTGCTAGGAAAAGCGGAGAAACGACCACATTGGTATGTATTAAAGAAGAGTGCCAGGATTCCTACTGTCAGGAAAAATGCAATTATCGCACCACCCGGCGATCTCTGATTTTATTTCGAAAAATAATATCTGCAGGAACTTACTTCCTATATTCTCTAAATTTTCATACCACGCTTTCCGTTTTCATTATAAAATACCTAACGACTATTATGCAAAAAAATCTCGTTTCATTAAGAAAACCTTCATAATTAGATCCTAACGAGTTTTATATTTTCAATTAATTAATTACATATTGTCATTTCAGAAATCGAGCAGTGCTATGCAAGTTAAACAAATTACAAAGATATATCAATTTCCTTTACAAGAACAATTATAAAATATAATGTTCAGGAATATTTCAATTTCAATACATTTTCAAATACCTTACAAATAATTGGAATGAGCGTGAATTTTAGCAATTCTATGTTATTATAATGCATACTGATGTTAATATTCTATTAATATTGCAATAGAAGTTTAGAGTTATGGTAAAAATGAATGAAATTAGAAAATAAAAGGAAATATTTATGTACAAATGTACATCGAAAGTTCATTTGTCCTAATCAAATTATACGTGGAAGAACTATCCGAGTTTGGTTAAAACGTTAATTACACCCGTATTTCGGATTATACAAACAAAATTCCCACTAGCATTGCCGAACTCAGATATTTGTTTCAGAAGTCTGGCCATTCCCAACTATAATAAATGGAATCTCACTGTAAATGTATACCCGTAGCTGAAGACAAAAAAAAATTTGATTAAAAACCTGAAAGCTTTTATTTCAATATTGTGAACTTTAGTTGAATGTCCAGACAGACTTAAATCGAGGGCATTCATTTAAAAAAAACCCCTCTCTATACACAGGAATGTTACAGTATGAAATGCATCATAGAGATTCAATTTATCACTGATGCAAGTAAATATTTTTAAATACAATTTTTCATTATAGATTACGCATTCAAAAACTTCAACGGTAACTTTTATCTCTCGCTTAAGAATTCACAGCTGAAATTGCAGTGGAAATAATGACTCATGTCTAAGAAGTAAACTAAACGTGATGATTATATATAGTGTTAAAAAAATATTTCTGAAAAATCTTTTGACGAACCATTAATTCTGAATCTATTATAATTTCAGACCCGATCGACTATTCATATATCTCATATAATTTTTAAAGTTTGAACGGATTAAACAAGATCTGTTCTTTAATATTCTTGGTTTGAACTTCCTTACAGCTCATTGTACCTGGAGATAAGAATTCACGATCCTGGAGTAGGATGTTATTCGTTAAGACGAGATAGCAACCGTCTGAACTGTTTCCACTTCTAAAGCATTACAAGTAACTGTATGTGTACATGTATTATGCATACAAGTCCGCGTTCTATAGCCTCTAGAGTACATGTACATTGTAGAATGTAGATACATGCATGAATATGCTTGCACATAAAAGCGTCTATTGCTAACCCGTGGAATCCGAAGAACGTTCGACAAAGGGTTGCTGCTGGTTCTAGCATAAAAGACTAAAAGAGACAAAAAGTAGAATCCAGAATTGAAAATACATGAAGGATGATGTTATAATTTTTTGCAACCGAATCGACCAATTATTAACTTTGTATAGTTTCTATTATAGTCACTGTTACGATTTTTAAGCTTTTACTAATGTTATTTAGGTTCAACAAAGATTCGCCCTTAAGTTAATTAATCCTATAGATTTTAATCTAAGCAAAATTAATTAAATGGATCTGCATAATACTTTTCTCAAGTGAACCGACTTATTTGAATTTCAAATCAGAATACAAAATACACTTTTTGAAAGAAGAATACGTTATGTTGTAAGCAAGCTTTCCTGATTCCTGAAATGTACTAAACGTTCAAATGAACGAATTTTTGTATTTATTAAAAAGAATTTAAAAATATTGGTTCATTTGAACTGAAAATAATTCTCGTTCGTTTGAACGTTCAAAACATCTGGTACATATCTTAAACAGCTTTTTATTTTATTTAGATTTAATTTTATTTAAATAGAATCTTATTTAGAGACGTTTCCAAGTTTGAAGACAAATTATTCTAAATTTAAAAACCAACTCTTATAATTGCATGTCTGGAGAATTATTACATCAAAGGGCTAAAAAAAGTTCATTGCGTCTGTGCTTATGTACAGATGCTTTAATATTTTTTTTCAGTTAAGAGCAAGCTCTGAAGTAGCGTAATGTGGGTTAGGGTTTAAAGACACTTTTAAAAAAAGATAACTTTTTTCATTTAAAATTAAATATTTAAATTATATCCTATAACCTTGAATATTTATATTCGCTTTTATATGATTGCACGCTTAATAAAATTTTATACTCCTTTAGATATATATCATATTTTCCAATAAAAGATTTATATAAACTGCAAGACGAATAAAGTTTTATTTATGTGAAACTCCAGCATATTTTCAACTCCAGTCATTTGGAAACGTTTCTACCGTGTTCTATTTTTCCCTAAGCACTTAAATAATTCAATCTAATCTTTTCTAAGCTCGAAATGTTTTTAAACATTTTCTTTTTCTATAATAAATTAAATTCTTCAAATAACTAGAGAGTAGAAAAGGAGATTTGACGAGTTTCTTTTTTAAATGAGTCTAATACAATCAGTTATATCAAATGTTACAGAGTCAAGAGTTTGATGGAAGGGTGGAATTTCACCCAAGGGGTGAAAAAATGAGTTCGAGGAAGACTTGTGCGCAGGCGTCACAAGTCGTGCTTGCTTGTATAACTGTCGGTGATTTGACACAATGTACATTCACGAGTTTAAAAGGTTCGCGGTAAGATCTCCTGCCTGTGAAATTCAGTATAGAAAAAATATTGAGTTTCTATTTTTATTTCCAATCAGAACGTTAATCAATCTTCTGAATTTTTCATTATTAAATAATCAATTAATCATGTTTCAGTCACAATATACTTCTGAATTAGCGTTTTAGTGTTTTTACATTAAAAAGAATTTGTAAAAATTAAAAGCAATTCTAAAGCATCAGTAGGTTTTCTCAAGTTTTCAGGAAAAATCGCCAAATGGTGAAAATTCAACTATATATAAGATGATGAAGAGACTAAGAGAAAAAATACTGCTTTTGAATTCTAAATTCTACTTTTGTTTGTGTTTCAAGAATTGCAACCAATTAGAAAATCTTAACAGAAGAAAATCGGATTTAATGAATGCAATATTTTTTAAAAGCATGAAATGATCTAAAGAAAGGTAAGAAACTCGAACGCGTAAGTTGTAATTAGTGGTTGGATCTCCATCTTCTCAGTTTTCTCTTTTAGTTCCTCTCCCTCCAAAGTTTAGAGGGTTGAGAAACTGCCAAGAGTATTATATATATTTGTGATATTAAAGGAGCAAGTTTCGACCGAAGATGATTAATCGAAGATTCGTTGATATGACTTGGAAAAGTACAAAACGAAATGTATATTCTTAATGTAGTCTCTTTTATCTTGATGAGCATTAATTTTCATCACCGCCAAATTCATGTTTGGAATAATATTTTTCACTGAAATTAAACCATTTACCTTCATTTAATGCAAGACCGAGGTTAATAACCTAGTCTTAGTGAAAAATATTTATTATTACGAACATGAAGTTGACGAAACTAAATTTACTCTTATGGTAATCACCAAATATCCTTAAATAAAAGCTTTTATTTAAAATTTCCACTCAGATGCCTTTTTTAGAATTAATTAAACATTCCCTAATAAAAAAAATATCGATAAAAAATGACGAAGAAAAATTCCTTCTTATTCTCGTTTATTAAAATGTACCTATTTAAAGCTCCATCTCAATTATTTTATAGTAATAAATCAATAAGAATCTTTTTTTATAAAAGTTACTCGCTTATTATTATATCAATTAAAGATATAACTTTTATCTTTTATTATTGTATTTTAGATTTTGAGTAATTTTGGTTTCCCTCAAAATAATAGTGAATGCTTATATGCTCCACAAATTTCCCTAATTCAATTATAATCACGTCTCTCGCATGCATTGTTAGCTGCACAAATTGTTTAATTTTGTACAATGTATGTATGAGCTGAAATAATACAAGAGTGCTAAATTATTGAAGTTATAAATTGCACCAATATTAAAGGTTAATCTGTAAAATAATGTCAGATTAGATAACAGATTCATGTAATTTTTTATTTTAAATATATATATGTATATACACATTCGTATATAGGACTATTGCACGGTAAGACAGCTTATATGAATCTGTGCAACTTCCTTATTGGCTTTAAAGGTTCAGTGAACTAGGTTTCAATTCACATAAGAATCTTATATTTAATTCAAATTAATTTAAAATACCTACGTTGAAAAATTTTGGAGGTTACACCGAGCCAAACTCAAATTTCAAAGATTAAATTTTAAAACATAAAGTAATTTCACTTTTTATTTAGAAATTTATTCTGCAGCTCAGGGCTTATCATAAACTTAACTTTTATAGGTTATCGGTTTATCTAAACTTTTATATGCTTTTCTTTTAGAGATTTAATTTTAAGAGTTTGGTTTCAGTTTTATTAAAAGTAAAGAACTGGGAGGGTAATATTATTTTAGAACCATAGTTTTAAAACACTTTTTTTAAAAAAGAGAAAAAGAATAAAATGTGTTTAATACTTTAAACATTAAAACTTAATATTATTCTTTTCTTGAGACTATGTTGTTTAACATTTGTAATTTTAATGTAATTTAATGTAATTTTAAATGATGTTCTCCCAAGAATTAAAAGGTTTGTGTTTAAACATATAAATAATATTTGGTTTTTGTGTGTTACAGAAACAGGAATCTTTTTAACCCTACGAACATGATATAGTTGAGGAAGATAAAAATCATACCCAAACTTATGATCACGCATATGACACATTATTGCATAAATTAGAAAATTAGTGTGGTTTAAATTTTGAATAAATTGAAAATATTATTGTTAAAATCTGTTTTTATATTTTTTATGAATGTAATAATGTTGAGAATCACTGAAATAAATGGGGGTACATTTACCTTTTAAGTAACGTACTTTTATCCCATTTTTACCCAATCCTTCGATACGAGTTCCCCCTATATTTTTTTCGTTAACGTAAGCATGGGTCTGTCTCCCTTTTCCCTATCCCTTTTTTTTTTTTTAATTTTAGGGTAATATAATGGTTCAACGCACTGCAGGACATTACTATTCTGATCCAAAAAATGATTTTTTTTTTTCATTTTCAAATTTAAATTTGGAATGTATAAATTTATAATGTATTCGATTTTCATCATTTTAGAATTTTAATGATGTCAACACGGATGTCAATTTTAAATTTATGGATAACTTAGATTTTTTATTTATTCGGAGCAATTGCATAAAAGTCATTTATTTGGAAGTTTTTCAACACTTTTTTAACAAAACACTCTCACCTAAAACTACAAGAAAACGAGAATCATTTCGTTTCAACAATGCTTTCTTATTATAAATATGTAAATCCTATAACTATCACTTTTAGATCAGCTCTTACTAACGAAAAACAATTGAACCGGAGATTGATTCACCACTTTCATTCTATTTTATGAAACAGAATATAAATCTAACTTGAAATGAAAAGTCTGAAAAGTGAAATGTCAGCTACAAAAGACGAAAAGAGGACGGAAATGAAACCACGAAAATTGTGAAACCGAGTAAAAACTCTCACACAAAAACGAATTTCTTATTGGAGTCTTTTGGAGTCAATTAAAGGTGAAAGGGTCCGAGCTGTCAAAATTCATAAGTGAAAGGAGAAGCGGTATGTCAGATCAGACATGAGATAAGCACGAGAGCAAGAGAGACTGAGAATCCAGATGAACAGACAGACAGACAGAGGGACAAGTATCCGACGGAGAAAAGCAAAATGTGACAGCCAGAGTACTGACAGTAAGAGATAAAATCTATGAATAGAGGGTTGTAAAATTTAATAAAGTACTCACCAGGTCGGTAGCATAGAACCCAGGGTATGTGGTAGGCAGGTATTCCAATTCCAAAGTCGTAAACCGGGGTCGAGAACGGCTGTACAGGAACATCAGGCAAAACAACACGAACCCAAGTCGTGTTTTGTCCAGGTGTTCCGTGGCAGGCACACTAGGTGCAACAATCCTCATCCGCCGGGTGCACGAATACCCTCTTGACCCCGATGAATTTTGGTCTCCACCTTGGCCGATTATCCTGCGATGACGGCGGGGCTCCGATGTTAATATGGCCGTCCGCCGAGGCTCAAGTCGCGCGTTGAGCTCGGTGCACTGGCTCGATTTTTATTTCTAGGAGAAAGCATTTGTGATCACGACTTCTGGCACTGGGAAACCTGGGAAGGTTCCTTCAGGAAAAGTTTGTACACGCACTGTTCCTCACTTGTCGCGGTTTTTGAGTCGACACACCACGTTCCGCTGGCAAGAGAGACTCGCACGGCAACGCTGCTAGGCCTAAAAGCCGCTTTTCACACACCACTCACGCCCAAAATTTTCCTGAGGGCTTGTCCGATATTCGTGGAAAAGCAGTTCATCAAATTACACCTTCCGATTTTCTCGTTTTCACGCTGAAACGCGAGACGCGGGTTCGCTGCGGACGACGTCAACATCACCACCGTACGCTTGCAAGGCGGCCATCTTTTTCGCTCGTGCGCGCACACAATCACACATGGATGAAACGAATACATGCGAACACTTGGGGAGGACAGCATGTGTAGGTACATCCATTACCACATTCAAGTTTGAGAGATGTGGTTGTGAAAATATGTGTGTATTGAGGCAATAAGTGTGAGTGCTCGTATGTCAACGACGTCCAATGTGTGTACTGTGCATGCAAACGTGTGGAGGAAAGAATATCGTGACGAGGACGTTCCTGGAACTTGCAAAACATGGAAAATGTGGCGCTGTAGTCGTTTAATTCAAGAGTGTTATCAGCATAATCCCAGAAAATTTTCGGAAAATCCCTTTTATAGGGTGATCTGGAGTCGAAGAAAGTTGAGAAACTGGATTACGTCGAAAAAGCTTCAGATTCCATGGGAAGAATTCCTTTCCTCCTCAAAAATATTTTATTATTTTTCATGAAATTGTTATTATTTAAGTGGATAAGTTGTTTAATTTCAAATGCTCTTTTTCTTTTAATATTTTTACTATTTTAAATTTGGTAAATGCGAATCTTGTGAAACGGAAAAAATTATTTATATGTTTTTGTTTTAATAAATAATTGGGGAGCTAAAATCTTAGCAATTATTCAATGGATTTTTTAATATAGAGAATTTTAAATTTGGATAGATTGCTTTTCAGAATTTGAATTTAAAACGCTTTTTCATTTAAAGGGCATACATATTATTAAAAATAATTAATTGAACTCCAAATAAAATCTAAACTAAAAGAAGCAGTTCAGGAAGAAAAAAGAACTTGATTTCTGAAAATAGTTCTATTTACTTTCAGTGGCTTCATTAAGAACTGATATCAATAATAAATGCAACATTTGGAATATAAATTCAATGCAGTATCAAACTACTTCACAATCGGATTATCAAAAAAATTTAACAACATATAATCTTTATAAATTTCTAGTTTAGCTCAACTCTAGTATAATAATAAAGCAGTGCAGGGTAGTTGGTACCCATATAAAATTGTGATAATTCTAAACTCTAACAAAAATTCATAGGCGAGTACAAAATATAAAGCGTCTTTGATCACATGTTATGCTTTTCTTACTTAAGTCGTTGGTTTTGTGCTTTATTGTTGTCTTTCAGAAGCCACACTTTTCTGTAGCAGATGATTAAAGTTTGCGAATTTCTTGAACCGCAGCGACAATGTTGCGTGCACTGATTCCATATAGATCAAGCAAAGTATTAGGCGGTCCTGAACGAGGAACTTCCGGAACAGCAAGTTTCTTCACGACTATATTTCGTACTGTGGAAACTGCGGACAAAACTGCCTCTCCCAGACCACCTTCTGGATAATGATCTTCGACCGTAACGATTCTGCCACCAGTTTCTTTAGCATTTGATAAAATTGCAGCTTTATCAATAGGTTTGACCGTAAACACATCCAAGACTCTAACGTGAATTCCAGCCTTGCTGAGTTCTTCTGCAGCCTTTAGAGCCTCGTGAAGAGTCACTCCAGCTCCAATAACGAGGACCTCATCTTTAGGAGAGGACTTAACTACTTTGCTCTTTCCGATGGCAAATGGTTCGTCGTTCTTGTAAATGACGGCAGTGTTTGGACGAGATGTTCGAATAAAGCAAACGCCCTTCGTGTTGGCTGCCAATTCTACAGCTCTTTCGGTTGAAACTGCATCACTAGGGTAAAAGATAGTCGAGCCTGGAACTGATCTGAACATCGCAATGTCTTCCAAACCCATTTGAGAAGGTCCATCTTCTCCAATTGATACTCCGCAATGCGAACCCACGAAGTTAACGTTTGTCTGCGAAATCGCACCCATTCTGATCTGTAAAAGAAATTTATTTTCTTTATTTTTTCTGTCATATTCACATTGGCTTAAATTTAGAAGTTTAATAAAATTAAATGCAGTACAATTTCAACGAATTTTGAACAGTTTAACATTAAATTGTTTCATTTCTATTTTATCAATTTGGAATATTTCAGAAACCATTAATCATTAATTCTAAGTATTTCGAAATTAAAAGAATATAACAAATACCTGATCGAATGCCCTAGTGAAAAAGGTTGCAAAAGTTGAGACAAAAGCGACAGTTCTATCTCTGCAAGTTGCTCCGATCGCAACTCCAACAACATTTTGTTCAGCAATGTAACCCTCGATGTATCTCTTTGGATCAACAGTTTTTATCTTCTCAGAAAAGGTGGAATTCTTTGTGTCACCATCAAGGGCAATCACTCGCGAGTTGTTCTTCGCAATCTAGAAGGAAATTATATCATTCAGACCTTAATAATTTTTTAAATTTCAATACATTAAACAGAAATAGATAAAAAGTACAAAAATACCTTCGCTATAGCTGTTCCATAAGCAGCACGAGTAGCAACAATTTCTCCAATTTTATAACTTGGAGGAGTATCCAACTTGATGTTAGTAATATCCACCTTTGGTGCATCTTCCTTCAAAGGCTTTTGAGGGTGAAGTTCCAGAGGTCCAGTATTTTTTATAAGTGACGTCAGATGCTGTAATGAAAATAGAGATTATATGTATTATATAGATATTTCATGTATATTTTTAGTAGCTGTATTTTTTATTTCTACAACGAAATTTAATTTCATACTTGGATCACTTCATTGGCCTTCGCTCCAAGAGGTTTGCCGTGCCAATTGTCCATGTCCTCGATATTTGGTAAATTCTTGCCTTTGAAAGTTTTCGCCAAAATTGCAGTGGGGCGTTCTTTCGTATTTTGAGCCTCATGGAAAGCCTGAGTAATTAAAGTGGTGTAAGTAAGCAGACCTCTGAAGATAAAATTTTTTCCTTGGAGAAAATGAAAGAGTCAATTTATACCTTGACGAGTTCATCAACATCGTGGCCATCAACTACCAATGCGTTAAATCCAAAAGCTTCCAAACGTTTGCGATAAACTTCCATATTGTGTTGCAAGCTAGTCGCTTCACTCTGACCTAAGCGATTGATATCGAAAATCACACACAAGTTGTCCAACTTGTAATTTGAGGCAAAGTGTAAAGCTTCCCAAATTGAACCTTCTGCTGATTCTCCATCTCCAACCAAACAGTAGACGCTGAAAAATATTTTTTTATGAGTATACATGAATAGTTATCTGCTGACTATTTAGATCTTTCTTTTGGAATTAAGGACCGTTTGATTCGAAATTATCTTGGATTAAATATTGATACATAAGCTGCGGAAAATTGATAGATTTTTAAAATTACTACGTATGTATATATGATTCACGGGGGACTTAAGCAGGAATTATCGTTTGTGTTATAATGTTCTGAAAGCATCAAAGTGTTCTGAATAATGTGACATAGATTACGACTTACCGGTAACTAGCCTTGTCATAGTTTTTGCCGACGTAAGCCATGCCTGCTGCTACGGAAAGACCCTGTCCCAAAGAACCTGTTCCTACATCGATAAAATTCAATCTTGGTGTTGGATGACCCTCAAGGTCACTGTCAATTTTCCGCAGGTTCAGCAATTCTGATGTTGGGAAGAGTCCAGCTTCTGCCCATGCTGTTGAAAAAAAAAATAATAACTTCAGTCATCATAATATCATTAAAAATTGTGAAAAAGTGATTTTTTAAATAAATCTTCAACAGAAATTTCTTTATCTGTAATTCCATTTAAATTATGATTAATATATTAAGAATTACCTGCATAAAGAATAGGTGCAGCATGCCCCTTGCTGAGAATAAATCTATCGCTGCTTGCATCTTTTGGTGCAGAAACCTTATATCGCATCGTGTGGAAGAAAAGAACGGACATTATTTCTGCCATTGACGCACATGATGTTGGATGGCTAAAAAATAAAAATGAAATTATAATCAATAACGCGTAAATGCCTCAATTAATATAAAACATGAATATTCAACATGAATATTCAACATGGATATTAAAATATATTCAAATACTTTATTCTTTTTATATTCAAATTATTAAATAATTTCAAGTAAGATGTTTCCAGAATATTTTAAAAGAAATTCACCGAGACTGTAAAATAAGCAACTCTGGAGGTCAAAACGAAACATTATCATTCATAAGATTACTGTATTTAAAGCATAGTTACGTAAACACGATTGTGGATTCTTGTAATCTGTTTCTAATTAATAAAAAATAAAACTGAAAATAAACGAAAGTTTCAAGAGCAAGAAAATAAGATAATTACCAAAAAAAAACATTTCATTTATCATTTTAATTTTCTTAATTTTATCTCACATCAGAAAAATTTTTTTTTGCTAAATTAAGATTTTATTACTACCACCAACTATAGATAATATTTCTATTTCAACTGAAACAAAATTTTATAATTATAAACAATAAAAATTTGAAAAGAATGCATTTTGATTTCAAGTATTAAACAAAATATTAGCATTTGTGGAAAAGTTAACGGAAGTGATTTGCAAGGTCAATGACGAATGAGGTAAAAGGTACATAAGCTAACTATCGTATAAAATCTGAGTTAGAAAAATTTTATAAATTGTCAGCAGGTTTATGATCACTCTAGGACTTTAAGCTATTAGTTTTTTTTTCTTCAAACGACATTGGCACATAAACAGAGCCTTTGGTAATAACTCTCACAACAACTCTTGAAACTTCATTAACAAATAGAAAATTGATAAATTTTAAACAGTAAAAATATTTAATACTATTTCAAATACATTTATTATATCAAATTTAATTTTTTTTAAATATACTTTCAATTAAAAGAAATTATTTGTTGCGAAGATTTAAAATTCTTCCCTTCAGGATAAACAATTTTTATTGGTATAAAATAATTTACAAAAAGACTCTAAATTAATAATTTTTAATTCAGGAGGTAAATATTAAATGTGACTTTGTACAATTAAGTCTGATAAAAAAATTTCCATTAGGTGTGCAGATTTATACAGGAGATAGCTGTTAATTTGATTTTAAAAATATGAAAATGCATACCCGCTTTTTGAGGCCTCAGTGGCCTGAATACTGAGAATTCGAAGTTTATTTGCTTCGTCACGCAAAATTTGTGCATTTTTAACTGACCCCATGACGATAATAAATTTAATCAATTTCAAACACTCCGTTCAAGCTGAAGATACAGTATAAACTGCCGGTTGATTATCTACGAAACGACGTGCGCGATAGTCAGAATTCAGGAGGTGGTTACTCCTACTTTCAAGTTAAATCTTTCAATACAGAATGTACTGCCACCTATTATTGAAATCAACAATTTGATAAATCAATAATTTTCAGAAATGAATAAAAAATTACATACTTTTATTATTTAATTTAATTTTGAGGACGAATTTTTCTGGAAACTATATGTAATTAACATTTTTATAGAATTTTTTATGGCAAATTTCAATAATTATACATCGACATAAAGCAGTATTTTCTTTTTGCAAAAATAGAAAATTTATTTAAAACATTTTTGAAGTGCAATTCAATATTCTTACATTACATATATGTATTCGAATTAAAATAGAATTATAGTAAATAGTCTTATGCAAATAAAAATTAGTGCCATGAAATGAATACATATAAAAATAGATAAACTCAAAATTAAAGAGCCATCTAGCTGGATAAAATAGAAATTTGAAATGTTTAGAATATTTTCTAGAGACATTGCCATACCCTGGTGACTCTGCGCGCCGAATTCGTACGACTATTGACTGAATTGACTGAAAGGCGCGTATCGAGCGAATACGACTTGCTATTAGGGTTTAGATTCAAAGCATTACGAAAATAAAAGTATTTTACAATTTATTTTAACTACAGGGAATTTGAAAAATAAAACAAAAAGAGTAGAAATTATTTTCAGAAATATATTTAAAAACGCAAAAATAAAAAAAAAATACACTTCGTTTTCACACAAATTTAACAATTTGTATTAAAAATATGTTGTATATACGCAACAACATTTTGCCGTAAAACCAAAATTCCGAATGTGAAAAAAATACCGAAAAAATAATTTCAGAAAATTCAAATTCCCGAAAATTTTGTTTTATGAAACACATCTTTTTATGAATCATTCTCAAATATGTAATATGTAATTTCGAATCATGATTAGTCACTTATCTATTGCACGGTATGTACTTCATGCGTTATTGTGCGAATATCAAATATGTGCGTTATATAAGAATCTCATGAGTAAGTTTCATGTGCATGAAAAACATGTGTTGAAGAAGTGGTTATCTGTTCATGTCAATGGAAAATTAAGAAACCATAGGAGACAGTAAATCTGGCAATCATCGATGATAGAAAAGTTCTCAATATTCAAAAGAACGAATTTTTGTGTTGATTATATTTTAAATTAGAAATTTAAAAAAAAATATTCATTCATTTGCATTGAAAATAATTCTGTATAAAAGAATCTTGCAATATATATATAGTTATTTTTAGTAGAAAAAAATATTTCGTTCACCTTTGAACGTTCAAAACATTTGGTATATAATCAATCGTCGTACCATTGAGGATTTTTTAAAACGTATAATAATAATTAACACGCTTAAAAAAATGATATTCTGGCTTTAATCTGGAAGAATAAACAAATTGAATTTCATTTATTAAATTATTATTATTATTAATCATATTTATTATAATTTTATTTACTCAGACTTCCATTCCTAACTACATATATGGAAGTGTAGTCATAAAGGATATATGATCCAGGTTTGTATTATTAAACTAGTGCAACCTGATTTTACATCTTGTAAAGATCAAATTACACACGGTGTGAATAGATTATACATATTATACAATCATACTGTATAATACATGATAAACATGATGCTATGCTCCCTTGAACTGCGTGTCATGTTTTTTCAAAGAAGCTTATTATTATACATATAGTACGCTATAATAAAATTACATTATTCCTTTTTTGCATGTTGTTTTCATATTTAAAAATTTTGAAAGCTTTTTAAAAATTTTTTTAAAATAGCATTTTTCAAGTATAAGACATGAAAACCAAGAATCATTGTAAATATTCATTTCATTAACTGAAACATTTTTATTGAATATTCTTTTAACTAAAAATTATTTTGATATTATAACTTACTATAATATAAATTACTATAATATTTTATCTAAATTTGATCTATTACCGATAATCTAAAATTATTTTCAAAACCAAATATTAGAAGTGTAAATAATTGGTTTCAAAGTTTCCCGCCAATATTTTAAAATTTCGCAATTTCTGTTGGCTTTCACCCGCTATTTTCTTTTCCGTTTAAGTTTTTCCGGATTCAAGGAAAAATAGAAATTACTTCTATTTATATTTCAAAAAAGAGTGATTAATTAATGCAAATGAAAATATGCAAATATTCCAAGAATCTTTAAGGTTATGTGACGTTTAAACATTAATTTATTCGGAGGTTAAGGATCTGGAAAATTAACGTTTTATCGACTCACCCAGACTTGCTAGCTTCCGTGGCCTGGATGGAATGGATTCTGAGCTTATTGGCAAGGTCCTTCAATTCCTGCACGGTTTTGGATTCCGGTTTGTGATAATGTGGCATAATGGATTTATTTCTGCACTTCTAAACACTGATACAACTTTTTTATATGAATTGATATAAAATTCGGACTGAGCACGCGAGATCAGCAACTATCCACGCAACAAGTTGAAATCTCAATGAACAACAGAATAAAATTGAATATGGAATTCAGAACACGCGGCGCTGAATACAAAAAACTACATAATGGCAAATTCACATGTATCTGGTTGTGATTGGTGCCCGCAATCGCGATTCTTTAAAATAAAAAATGAACAAACACCAGTAGGAAAGCAAATACAATGTTAAGCGCGAAATTTGAAATACAAAATTTAACATCTAGAAATGTGTCTTGAAATAAAATTAATTTCTATTAAGATTAGTATGTTAAGGGTATTTTCAAGTTTTAAGCGTTTTAAAGGTTTTAAGGGCCTGTGAAAATTACCGTAAGAGCATATTAAATTTTCCCAACTTTACACCCTTAATTTAATATTGTTGACAAGTTATGCACTAAAAATATTTTATCCTAATTCTAATTCTCTCGTAAAATTAAATTACGGGACCTGAATTACAAAAAGTAATTTAATGAGAATTTCCTGAAAAAAAGCAACTCTAGAAACTTTCGAATTTTATCGTTTTATAAAAGAATTTATTGATGGTTTTACACTATTGAACATTTTACTGTCGTACAATTTGTATTTACACAGTTAAATAAACGTGATCCATTGACAATATTTTGAATTTTGTCATACTACACCATATTTCCTTCTTCTTAATCCTCACAGCTTTACTTCATTTTTCTTAAGCAAAATTTCAAATAACGGAATTTATCAATTGGTGGATATAAATTTTAACAGGTTTAATATACCTAATCTATGTCACTTAGATAGTTCTCTAAGTGCTTCAAAATACTTCTGTCTAGCAGCAACATTTCTTAACTAAAGACAAAACCTAAAAACTAATTGTACATTGTACAAAATACGATTAATTTATAAAGTAAAACTTATCAGTTTAGATGCTAAATATAGCAAATATAATATTTATCAGAAAAAGCAGTGAATATCAATTCCTTTTGATCAATATTATTTGAATATGATCAGAAAACTGCTACTCAGTGCTCTTTTCTAATAAGCTTCAAATATAAATTTATCAACTGAAAAGTTGTGCTTTAACAGAAGATATTTTGTTATCATTTTGTAATTATTTTGTGAAAGAAGGTATTATGTGAAATCAATTTCTTATTTCGTTCGAAATTTAAATTATGGCCAATCGAAGGGATTAACTAGATAAAAATGTGCCGTAGAATTCAGTAACATTTCTTATTATCAACTGCGGACAATAGAACATTATTATTCTCTAAAAAGAAAAGTCAAATAATAAATTAGTCATAATAAAACGCATACATACGTGTAAAAATTATCAATTTATGTACACTTAAATATTAGTGTAGTAAAACCTACTTAATAGGCCAAAGTTAATGATTTATGCGGACAAAAAGCTTCAATAAAAAAAGAATTAGATTTATATTTATAATAAGGAAACTAGCTTCGTTCACAGAATTTTTCAAAGCAAATAAAAGTATAACACAACATCTTGACTTGGGTTTGCTTAATTTTATAAACTTCGAATTATTTTTCAATCTAGATTCAAAGCTAAATAAATTTTAACTAATGAAACTTTCAAATCTAAATTAAATAATATCATCGCATAATGTAGATACTATATAATTTATTTATACGCGTAGAATATAATACGCATAAATATCATTCCTTAAAGTCTTAGACTATTGATGTCTGAAGTTACAATTTACATTAATCATTTCTTAGGTTTATGTACAAAGTGGAACCGGTTTGAAAATTTTACTTTCTTTGTGTATAGCACGAATTTAAATAAAATTATCTATGATTAATCTTTGTGATTAAAAAAAAGGCAGGGATTCATACGTATGAATGTGTATGCCGTGTATGTATATATATATATATGTATATATTTTTTAGACTAGGTGCTGACCTAATTGTATGTTTTTGCAATGAATATTAGTCTAAGAATTTGCTAACTTAAAATTTGTAAATGTAAAAATAATTCTATCAATAACCGGTACTGCTGCTTTTTCAGTTAAAATTTTAATTTTTAGTTCATTGTTATCCAGTTTTTGACAATTATTTGCATTTTTCAGATCTTTACGATTTAAGATGTACTTTTATCTTTAGCTTTTAAAGTACATATTATTAAGTCATTTTCAGTCACTTAAGATTCGAAAAATATTTTGGTTTATAGTAAATTAGAGTCGACTCATAAAAGTCTTATGAACACTGGTTTTTCTTAAACAGTTTATCATAATAAACCGACATTGTAAATCAATAATCAATGTAACAAGACATTAAATTACAAACAATTTATCTGAAAAAATTGTTGGTTGTCTTTTTTTTGGAGACAGCGCATTCAAAAATTTGCATGAGTTTTTGTCTTTATATTAAAAGCTAGGCATTTATCCGTAACTTGTAACAAATATATTATGTACAAGTTGAAGTTATGCGTAAGTTCTTATTGTATGCAATACAAAATTATGTATTTTGTTATTAGAAAAAGCAACAACAGACATAAGTGCAGTTTTCTAAACTTAGGAGCTTTCATTTGATTTTACAAAATGGAATTTTAAATTACAATTTTGAAGATATTGGTCAGAATTATATGAAAAATGAACACGTAATGAAAAACTCAGCCGAAATAATGAATGATTTATACAAAATACTTCAAAGAAAAATAAACCAGAATGCATATTAAAGATTCGAAAATATGGGACATACTTTTCCTATATCTCTGCAACTTTCGATGTTTAAGTAACGACAAAAGTACAAATTTCATATAACATTAGATTTCACTGTGATGTAAAATTTAATATTCAGTCATGATTTTCTTCGCGTTCCAAATGTTTTTAACAAGGGGTTCCAAGTGTAGCATATATTAATAGTTAAATAAATATGTAGATAACGATTAAACTTCTTAAATTATATTGAGACACTGGGTTTTTCTTGAGACGCGCTCATCAATGTTAATATCATTTAACAGTGATGGACCCTAAATTTTTGTTTTTTATATAAACGCGCGAACACTAGTATGTAAATAAAATTAAAAATAATTGTCGATAGATATATTACAAGGTAGTTTTAGAATGACAGTATCACAAATATACATCGTTTAAAGCTTTTTAGCTGTCATTGTTTAAAAGAGTGCTTTGATAATGAATCTTCACAAACGTACCCATAGAGCATTTTGAATCCTTACTTTTTTCATGCATATGGAGTCGACTTGCCCTGATGAGAGAGACCCATCACCCAGCCATTTCTCAGAGATCGCCAGACAAATTTGGAAAGTAGATTTTTAGGACTTTCATCATGCCATTGAAATGGTTACATTGATACCCAAATTTCCATTGTCTGCGAAAAGTTGAGCTATGGAGGTGTCAAAGACAAGGCAATCAGAATTTAGAATCGCCGACGAAACTCCTTCATGGATTGATCGTGGCATCGCTTCCCAGGTTAAACGTCGCCGATGACCATTCAATTCCAATCTGTTATCAATTGAAAATTGTTACAATATCAACATGAAAACAGTAATTAAAAGTTTGTACAATATTCAAAGTAAAACTTACCTGTAAGCAAAATTTTCTGCTTGTTTCCGTGATCCAATTAACTGGACAATGGCAAAAAACTGTTGGTGGCCATCATATTTCTCCTGTTTTTCGAGAACAAGCATAAAATGGTGACCAAAACAGGATTGCATCATTACCCAATCAACGGCTCCAGGAAGATTGATGTCAGTTGCTAAAAATACGATATCTTCTCCTGGAAATGGAAACCAAATGATTATATTTCAATTCGTAATAAATGAGTTTGATATAAAATTTCTCTACTTTGAATTTTGTAATCTTACCTTGGAGAGTCGTGATACTTTTGTGACTTAGAACAAGATGATTCATTACTTGTTCCAATGAACCTTGCCATTTGCAGGAAGCACCAGGGCAAGGACAGCTATATGGACGGTATTCGCAAGCATCTTCATGGTCTGGCTTTTCTGTATGCACTAGAGACACAGTGCAACCACTAGTGGAATACTTACAGGGAAACATAACGTTGCTCGCTACTTTCTCCATCGCAAGGTTACGAATATTACCTGAGCGAGGAAAGTTAGAATTAGTGATTCATTTATCGTAATTCCAAGAAAAGTTTGAGTCATTTATTACATTATAAAGTAAATGTTATTGTTACTACCTAAGGGTCCTCGACAGGTCGGACAGCACGTTAGTTTTGGTCTGCAGTTACTACAAACAAGATGTCCACTTTGGCACTGTAAGATAGGTGGCAACACGTAATCAAAACACACTGGACATTCAAAGAGGCTAGCTAGGTCGGTAGAACTACTTAATGCCGTGACAGCTGAAGCCGAGGTGCTTGCAACACCTCTTCCTCGCTTTCCAGTGTTTAAGGTTAACTGGGACATGTTTTTTTGAAAATTTTGTTTCAAAGCACAGCACTTTGTGGACTCAGTCGTAACAGTGAAACATTCCTGCACAATTTGTTTAAATGATATCTGAAACAAAAATTAATTCTCAATATTCTATTATATTCATCCTACGGTTAATTAAATTTAGGCATATTTATATTTGGAAAATGAGTACCATTGCAGTGATCCAAATTCTATTCTTCAAATTAAAGTCTCCATTTTCTTCAATAATTATTAAAACGAAATATATTGTCGCTCTGGAGATGTATTATATTTTTTAAAACAGAAATGTGTCAACAGAGCGAAAAATGTTTACTATTAATACTTTCTGCGTAAAACGAAGAATTAAAAATTAACCGCTCTGTATTTCTAATTATATTTTTTTTAAAACGGGTAGGTATATACAGAGCGAAAAATATCTAATTATAAAATTTATCAAGTAAAATGAAGAAATCGAATTTATGGTTAGAACTTGAAGACTAACATCCGTAAATGATGAAATAATTTTTTGAAAATTGATACATAATATGAATCTATTTTTCTTTGTTAGATTCCTAACCTCCAAGACTCCCACGTATTTAATAATCAAGCCATAAACTTATTTAACAACGAATCAATAAAAAATTCAAATATGCTTATCGCAAAATTATAAATAAGATAAAGACTATGTATTCTTTAACAAATGTAAATTGTAAATAATTAGTTATACAAGCTAGTATACTCTGCTGCTCCATAAATAAATTATTCTCAACCCAGAAATGATTAGTTATTGAAGGCTGCAAAATTACTTACATATATTTATAAAAATAAAAAAACTCGTAGGGGGTCGATGCAATGACGTAAAAGTACATAACGTAGACACTATGCAACAAATAAACAATGACGAATGCTTGACAACTTGACGTGTTCCATAATGGAAAATTCCATCCCTATCACACACTTTTAATCACTCCATCCCTTTCCCAAAATTTGACTCCGGGGATTAAAAGTTATGAAAATTAGTTGATATAGCTTACCTAAAATAAAAAGAATGCAGAATAAGCGTTGCAACTTGCACCTGAGACTTGAGTATTACGTGATCGGGACGAAAAGAACTAAACTGTTTGGCGGAAGGCACTTAAGCGAAATGATGAATTTGATGACACCCAGGTGCACGTGAAGCTCAATTTCGGAGGTCCTGAAGAAAGCGTATACAACAATTTGTACAGATTCATCGATAATCATGTGAGAATTAAATTGTTGTGAAGTCGAACTACATCCCGAGAAGTCGCAGTCGAGGAGGCAACATCATCCGCAGAAACATTCGCGATGTTCTTGAAAAAATCATAGCCACACGATCGCCTCTCTCCAAATTTCACTTGAAAACACAAAATTAATTAACACGATAATACTGTGGTAATTATTCATTGACTGCAACTGTGCTATCACAGATTCCTATGAGGCTATGAGGCTGCCATTACTGCATACATATACATACATACCAGATAGATATATTTAGAGAACTATTCAACACAGAGAGTTTGTGCCTTCGTGATATATACTACGTATATATATACATAAGTAGATTCACGATTGAATATAGGTGGGAGTGGGTGGAAGCATGAATGGTTAACGGGTTAACTTCAAGACAGGAACCGCCATGTTGTTGGGACTTTTTAGTGAAATACGGCGGGAGATTCAAATGTATCATGGAAGAGATACATAACTCTTCTCATGTAATACCTAAAAATTAATTAATTTAATAGCTATAAAATGAAAAATTTCCATACAAGATAGATAGATTACAATACTTATGTGTAAAATATTCATTTTTTGGAAATTAAATTAATTTATGCATGACATTAGAACTTAGATTTAACACCATTAAAAATAAAAATTCGAAAGTAATTTGTGAAACAGAGTAGGTGCATATTTCCAATCAGCAAAAGGTAAAAGTTTTATCACAAGAAATAATAAGAAAAATAAATCATAAGATAATACATGGTTAATATGAAGTTTTGTGTATTTTCCCTGCATATATAACAATATTTTAATTAATTTCAATGCGATGATATATTTAATATTGATATAACGTATAATAGAATATTAAACTTTCGCATTAGATATCATTCCGGAAAAAGTGACCATGCAAATTAGAATTGAAAAGTTAAAATCTAAACAATGCATTATTTGATTAATAATAATGAACTTAGAAAAAATCCAAGACATTTGAAAAGCGTAGATACTTATATTGAATTACAGAAAAGTATCGATAACTAAATAATTATTATAAAGCGGTAAACGAATAAGTCGATAATATAATGGCGGCGGAGATAATGGGCCTTTTATTTTTGTTATAATTAAAATATACACTGTGTCATGGGTGAAACAAGCGAATAGTATTAATAGTAACAAAATATTCGTCATATTTTCTTTAGTTCCACACATTGTTTATCTCTCTTTTCATAAATCTATATTTGTCTCGCACACAGCAAATACAGTATACACAGTATACAGATTTAAGTTCAAAAGCACCGATAGCCTGGCTTAAAATCTTATAGGATGACAACTTTCTACTTTGTCATGATCGATAATGGAAATTCAATCTTTAAGCCAAACCCCTAATACTTTTGTGATTCGCTTTTTTTCATTTTTGTATTTTTGTAATTTAAGATACAAGTCCGAAAGGTATCTAGATTCGACATACAAACTGATACAATTTAAATGCATCTAGTCTGTTAATTTAACGTATCTACCAGTGCCAAAAAGTTATTTTTTTTTGCATTTCATTAGATTTTTACTTTATTGGGTTTTATTTTGTCCAGATTTACTTTTCCCATTGAAATCGTAAGTGTACCTATCTGTAAGGTATACTATGGCCTATATCACGAAAAGTGATATGCTATACATACGTTAACAGTCTTCGCACGATATGAAGAACACTCTTCGTATCATAAACACGAATTGCTAGTTACAAATGCGAAAGAAAGGTCAAAGTAGTCCAGGCCACTTCATGTCGGTTGTATACTGCCATGAGCGTTTCACCAGTCCCATATTTTAAGAAAACGTTTAATATTTTGTTCTTATCTTACGTACAATTCGGTGTTAATATTATCGCCATATTCGTATCATTTTCACACAGCACTGGGCAAAGCGGCAACGCACGAGTATCAGAATTCCGTTTTTCGAAATACATAAAATACAATTCGATGGAAAGATTACATCATTATTCGCTTCTAAACGGCACTCTGTCACTTCCATGCTCTATCGATGCCGCGGTACGTTCATATTTTAATTATACATTTTCTGAAATATCTTTACTTTTTTCTCTAATATCTAAATAGTAAATCCTAATTCATATTATGATTGCGCGTTGCACACGCAAATTGGAAGTGAGAACGTCCACAGACGCGTCCGAATGCGTTTGTACACGTTCCGTAATCCTTATAAGTTAGAACCCTTAACTTAAGACTAACAATTACAGGAGAATATATAATGTCATTACATTTGTATTCAAAAAGGAAGAAGTATTGTTTCATAAAACAAGGCTCTGCGATCCTTGGACAGGTCTCTTTCACTCTCTCGTACGTAGACCGTACAACTCTAATTATGTACAGATCTATGCCGAGTAAGGTTTTCTTAAACTCGGACGTTGACACGTGCACGAAATATTAATGATGTAACTAAGGGTTCTTACAATCAGTAGAGTATTAAATTATTACATGTACAAATTAGTACTTAGTAGAAAAAAAAAAAAAAAAGAAAAGAAAAATGGAGACAAATTCAACTGTTATCTTTGCTGAAAAAATTCATTTTCTATAATTATGCTCGGACAGGCATCAAATCTCATGCAATAAAGTTCGTTAAATCATTTATAACCGGAAAAAACACTCGGTTTTTATATAGTTTCATCTAGTTAAAGTAAAATCTTGATTTTTTTAATGACTGCGCTTTTAGCATTCCTGCCATTATATAAAAGAGAACTTGAAATATTTGATCCCAAGTTATCAGTTTTTACAGTATAATAGGAGGCAAAACGGATACCGTCGTTGTGAATTTTGTATGATTTTACATATGAATTGCGAACGGTACAAAAGACTACAAAGACTTTTTAGTACGGCTTAAAATTATCAGCCTCTGTTCGATTTACACTGAGACGGAATCAGAGTTGATCTACCTCCCACTATACCTTCGCTCAATGCCAAAATTAACGTGTACTTAGTATTTCAGAAATCTTCAATTTAGTATGGTTGATGTCTCTGAAATTGGCGGGGTCCACCACCAGGGACGTTTCTTGGTTTACCTGGCATATGACCGTAGCCCATATTCTCGTAGCCATCAAAGCCGGAATAGTCGTAGTTTGCGTACGAGTCATCATAACCTCCCTGATAGCCGTTGAAACCGTCTCCCATGTATCCACCGTATCCACCTCCGTATCCGTATCCAAATCCTGGTCCCCAATAGCCTTGACCCCTTAGGTCGGGATTGACTTTCACCTTTTTTACATCGACTTCCTTGCCATTTATCTTTTGTTTGGGAGTCTTTAGGAGTTTGTATACAACATCCCTAGAGTCGAAGGTGATGAAACAGAAGCCCTTGCGCTGGTTCTTTGTCTTGTCAAAAGGAGCCTGTAACTCTACAATTGTCCCGTATTGACCGAAATAGGTCTTGATATCATCATCCGTGATTTCAGGAGTGAGTCCGCCGACGAAAATCTTCCCGTGCTGGGCTTTTTTACTTACTCGCTTAGGATCAACCTGAAATCAAAAAATTAACTAGAAAAAATATTCAAGTCTGATTTATAATTAAAAAGCTAATAATAAAAAGTTACATTTGTTGAACGCACTATATTATCACTAATAATGTATTAATATGGTATATACTTGTTCACTCAAACCCTAAATAAAAAGATGAATTAAAAATCCCAACTGTAAATTTTTCAATATTTCTGGCGCCAATATAAGGTTTAACCTCAATATCAAAACTCTGCACGTGCGCACGCAAATGATTGAAGAATTATTCTCTATTTATAAAATTTCTCGAGATATTGTGCTCCAAAACAAAAATTTACTCCAAAAAAAAAAATGACAGTTTAAAATTATATATTTTACATCTCAGATGTAAATATAGAATACTAATCACATGTCCAAGTATGACTCAACAGGAGTAATAAAATTACTTTCTCCAATTTTAACAAGAGTTAAAAACATGACATTTTAAACAAGAAATCCACAAATGATTAGTAAATTTTCCCTCTAAAAATGGAGCATCACTAAAAAGATATAGGCAAATAGCAATAGCATCGACTCGACTCCAATTTCCTCTGAATCTCGACACGTGCAAAAACAGAGGACCAACCTAAAAATCGCTAAAAAGGTGTTTGGGCGCGTTCCCGAATGCGTTTTTAGCATTGGGAACGGAACGTTAATTTTAGACAATGACGAAAGTACAAATAAACGCGTCTTAGGAATATTAAAAAGGGAGAAATGCCGAAAAGTGTTGGAATCAAAAATTGAGGAAAGGAACTTGCTCAATTTGTAATTGATACTGACCTTGCGTTTGTTGATGTAATGTTCACCCGACGCCAATAATTTGTCAATGGTCTTCGGATTCGTGAAGACAATGAATGCGAAACCTCGAGAAACTCCGGTGTAGGGGTCGATTTTTACGGAGACGCTCTCGATTTCGCCAAATTTTCCAAAGTGTTCTCGGAGCTCATTTTCGGTCGTGTTCCGAGATAAACCTCCGATGAAGAGTTTTCGCTCGTCGTCCTTACCCGGAATGCCAGCCGTGGCCTGCTGGTTTTGATTCTGGCCATCGGCTTGCTGGGAGTTCTGATAAAAGTCGACCGCGGCCATATTTCAGCGATATGCACTATTATTCGAAGCCGCTCCGCGGATTCCGGTTTCTTGATCGGAAAAAAAGCTCAACGACTCTGTTCGAGTTGCTGATTCGAAAAATTTCCTAACAAAGTGGACTGATCACTGTCGGTTCTTTTGGTGAACCGGTGCCGGCTTACGATCGCGAAAGAGAACAATAATGGTTTCCAATCCCTTTCACGTTATCAGCTGCATCGTCATTGGTGCATTGGAATGAGTCTCATCGACCGCAACAAATAGAAGGCAGCCGTACAACGGAAATTACCGGAAATATCAGGCTGTTTCCGCCACGCTTCCTAGTCTTTTCACAACCTAAAATTAATCAAAAACTTTCCAAATGATGAGATTTGCATTTGTGAGTTCTTAAAATTTATATTTATGCGCAATATGTGAATTTTAAAGGTAGTACGTTTTCTTTGAAGGGTCAATTTAAAAGTGTGGGAAAAAAGTTGCCTTGAATGAATGATAAAAATGAGAGTGGGGGGAGACGCGCGTCGCGCGTCGTTTTTGCATTTTTTTTGCGAATACCATCACAAAAAAAGGGGCTAACTTTTTTTTCTTGTTATTATAAAGAATGATGTTTCAAGGATTTCAAAGTAGTTCTAATGAAATGAATGTCAACTTAATTATTAGATGTTTTTTAATTTCAAATAGTTTAAGAATTTATGGAAAAGGAAATTACTAGGATAATAATTAAAATTATTGCCCGGGAAATAACTGTATATATACATTTAAACTACGAGATCCGGGAGAAAGTTTTGAAATCTTACCGACTCTTGGTAACAGTGATAAAACAGTTTTACTTTCAGGTGTTCAAATTTAATTAGGTATTTATTTTAAATTATATTTTTTAGTATATATTTTTTTAGTGAATCTTAAAGAGTTTGTTGTTTCATTTGTTATACGCGTCCATACTGGTTATGAAACATAAACTTTAATGGTTTAAACCATGCCAACCATGCGTTGCGTCTGATAGTTTCTATTTTGACTCACTTATTTTAAATCTTGGCGCCAAAAGTATTTTAAACGTAATCAAATTGTGTTTATTTAATTAAAGTGAAAACGAATATTTTTCTTATTTGTTTCGTATTTTTATGAATTTCTATACATATTTCTATCTTAAAATTTATGAAAAATATAAAAGTGAAATAAGTAATGTTTTCATAATTACAATGAATAAATTGTTTTTTAAATGTTACATAATATAGTTATGCAATATAATATACTATATGGTAACACTTTGTTTTTATACATTTCATTAGACATTTTCGCGTTTTTTAAACCATCGTGGATACAGAAATAACAAAAACAACTGGAAAATCATACTTTTTTTAAATTAAATTATCAAGTTTCTCGATTATAACCAGATACATTTTTATAAAAACTGGATACACGTTCTTCCTACACAAAATAAATATTTTTTTTAAATTTCTTATAACAATTTTGTTTCACTGCGTGTTTTTCAGATCCCTTATGTAGTAACGTTCTACGTGTATCAGACAAATATCAAAAAATATCTTTACATCCATTAGAAAATCGTCTTCAAAATATCGCACAATATAGTACATATAATGATATTTTTTCGCAAGGCTACTTTTACTATTTCACATTATTACGCAAATATTAGGTATATAAATTAAATGAAGAATTAGTCAAATTTGACTGAAATTGGATCCCTCTAATCGTCAACTCTCATAAAATCGAAGAAATAATCTTCATCCAAACAGTATGTCACGTGTCTTTATTTTGATGGAAAAGGCAATCTGTTTCAATGCTGGAAGATTCCGTAACATGTCAGCGATTTGTACATAATTTCGTATTTATTCAGTCCTCATTTAGTGCTCCGGCATCACTCCCTATAAAAAAAAGTAATTCACAATATTTCCTTCCCGAAAAAGTATTACGAAAACACTTCTAAATTCTCTACGTACATCTTTCCTTCTGAAATATTTGACGTCAACTATATAACATCTAAAAAAAAAAAAAGAAAATGGGAAACTATTTCTTTTTGTCCAAAGAAAAAATGTCCACATCATCTTCGTCTATTTTTCATATACCTATTCCGACCCATTTCCTTTTGGGGGAACCAATGTGTACATACGCACCCTTTTTGAGTGCAATACACGAGTAGGTTGGTAGGTTGGTAGGTTGCTAGGTTCTGTCATTCTCTATTTTTCTCTATACGCTTGGTGTTTGCGCCTGTTCTTAGGGGTGGGCGTCGCGGATGTCGCGACGCCAGGCGTCGCTGACGTCGAGCCGGCGGCTAACAGAGGGGGTGGAGAGACTCTAGGTTCTGTCGTGGTACACCGCCGCTGGTGCCCAACTGTCCAGAGTCCGATTTTACACCACCCGATTCACGTCGAGTCTATAGTCAGAGAGTTTGAATTGGGCCAAAAAACATTTTTTTAAATCGTTCCTCGACTCGGTGGCACAAAATTCCGTGCCAGGAAAACTCTCCAAGTGATTTTAACGCTCATCATCATCATCATCATCCCCCACGTCTAAAGGGTGGCGCTCTCGAATAATATCGAAAGCCGAAAGCTTGAACTCAGTGCATTCGAGGGCGATAATCCCGAGCAGTGAATTGATCCTACCTTACGTTGTGGTTGTCGTCGTTAAAAGAGAAAAGGCAGAGGATTTACCTCACCTAGAAATAAAAAGGAAATTCGAGATAAGGTCGCTTTTTCCAGATTTTCCGAAATGACCAACTGCGATTCCTCCGGGGCTCAGTGCGTGTAAGAGGCAGCGGGAACGTGATAAAAGAATATAAATAAGCAAACGCACCCAGATATCTATTTATAAGTTTATAGTGAGCATATAGGCGAGGAATTAGTGCGAGTAGAGGAAGCGACCAGGCGCGAGACTTGCTGGCGTGTGAGAAAAATCGTGAGTGCAAGCTCCACAGGCGACCATCCCGAAAAAAAACACCCCCGGCATTTTTACTGATTCCGACACCCTAGCTCATTCATAATAACTGTTTCACCCTACCCTCGGCTCCGCCGTGACAGTGAGTGCGACACAAGTGCAATACGAACGGATATGACGAGCGGATCCGCCCGGTTCACGTGATATTAGAATTCTTCGCTTTACCTAAGATGTGGTGAGTTGAAAGTTCAATGCCTCCTTAATCTCTACAAGTCTACATTACTCTCTTGTCAAAGATGATTCTTCATGCCACTTTATTCCTAAAAGAAGCATTTTTTTGTATTTTTTATAATGTCTATACAATGATGAAAAAGGAATAAACAGCTGAAATCGCTTCACAATTAATCATCGTAATGATTTTGTCCCTAGGGGCAGCAGTCGGGAAATGTTGACGAAACATCTGTTTTTATAGAGTTTAAACTCTATATTATAATTAAAATTTATACTAATGATGACAAATGATGAATGCTTTCGCGGTTTAATTAAAAGCAAAGATTTGCTTTCATAAATGAAATAATAATAAGCTTTGCCCTTTTTATTTTTGAATAGTAGGTATGGTATGATATTTATTTCGAAAGGAACGATGTGTAAAAGATGAGTTGGGGACAAGTGAATATTTTTAGAAATTGTTTTTCGAGGATCGACACTGTGGCACTATTTTACTTATTTCGGAGCGGCTGACACAACCGATGTAGATACTATGTATAGTTCAGAGCGGAGTCCGTTCACCCTTGAAAAGGCTATATGGCGTGATACGTCAAGTGGAGCGCAATTTCTATTTCATTTGGTTTTACGCTCCAATTTTTTAAAGTTGTCGCAACACTGAGAAATGATCTTCGAAAGGGAGATATTTTTCCGTTCGTATGAATTGAAACTAATATAGAAGTTTTGTTGTTTTAATATCGACAGGTCTAACTTGTCTTAAAGTCATTATTGTTATTCGTGACACTCTATTGTCTTTCACGTGTCATTATTATCATCAATAATATCATTAACTGTTAAAAGTTAGAATTACCTACTTAAAAATAATGTATACAAAAGTACAATTTATTTTTGCATATTTATGATTATATCTCTGAGGTAAATTAAAGATAAATTACATTTCTTTAACTTTAACTTTTTCTTTAATTTAATGTTGATTCAAATATTTTTGTGTAGAAACTAGAGCGCCATTCATTATTATTTACTATTATTATTATTATTATTATTATTATTATTATTATTATTATTATTATTATTATTATTATTACTTCACAATTATTGTGTGGTAAAGTTGAAAATCCTGTCAATTTGACATGAAAGACTGATGAGTGTTAAGTAGTAAGAGTCAGTATTAAACAGACGAATATCAAATGCAGCGATTATAAATATTCAGTCAGCAATGACCTTATTATATAAAAAAAAAACATTAAATATGTTGACGGTGTTTAAGTATTAAACGTCTAATTGCTTTCACAATATTGTGGGTAAAATATATAAATTATATTATGCTAGTCAATATTTCTATAATTATAAATTAGTTTTTTTTAAAACTGAATTACAAAAGTTTATAGCTGTAATATTTATTTTTATATAATTGCTCAGAAATTAATAATTGTAGAATACTTTAATTTTATGAAACGAACTCTATTTTTTTGAATTAGTGGTATACATCTCACTGATTCGGATTTAGAGAGTAGGAGAACGACACCAAGTACAAACGCAGTTAAATGGCCTAGTTTTTGCAAAAAATATTTATTATTGCGAATATAAATTTGGAGAAACTAAATTGCTCTTATGAGCAATTTATCACGTGCCCTTAATTAAAGATCTTGAGTGAGGATTTAAAGGAAGCGCAGATAAAATATAGATTTCATTACGTTACATGCAATTTCAATAGTACGAGAGGCTATACGCTCACAGGGTGTGGTCCTGAGATAAATGGGTCAATCTCATTAGGACTCATTCCCTTTTGATCTTTTGAAAGTATTTTTCTCACAATCTGCTTTTTCTATTTTGCACATGTGCCCATCTTTCGCGAGCGGTAGCTTATCAACAAATATTCCTAGAGAGTTTCATGAGGGCCGCATTAAGGAACATTGCTATTTAGGAATTTATAGCAACCCATAAATCTGATTCGCGATAGTGCCTCGTTGCTGTTACATTCGGTCAATGCAAAATGCATATGTTGAAAGCATCTGGAAAATTAGAGAAAAATGTTTTCAGAAAAATATTTTCGATAATTTCATAAAATACAGTATGCATTTTTTATTGTTTTCCATTGATTGCACAATATTGTGTATGCATTATTCAAGTGTTTCTGAAATCTGGAAGTTATATTGTTATAAATAATCGATTACACTTTCTCGTTGAGGAATGCAGAATTTGAATTTGAAAATCTGCAGATTATGAAAAGTGAGTCTTGTGAAAACAAATGAATTAGCGAACGACCTATTTTCCGTGACCTAAAATTCATAGAGCTGAGAAAGCTGCGACAGTTCGTAGTACAACGGAAAATAGCGGGGCTGGCTGTTTGAGCCGAATGTCTTACGGCATTTTGCCAAATCGTGACTTTTTGATCGTGGAGTGAAACACCAGACGGCATGTATGTATGTATGCAAATTTTCACGCACATTTTGGAACACAACTTGATTATATAGTGCGCAGTTCTGCTTTAAGAACATTTAGGCCTGATAGTCAAACAGAGGGTCAATTACATACACCTTGCTCAAGGGATGCGGGAGATAAGCACGCGATACTGGTGTTTATAAAGAAGAACAAGGATAATCGTTATGTCCTATAAAAATATTGTCAAAATTAAACTGTGACAAATTATAATAGCATGCTAAAACCACTGACTCATATACATGATTCTGAGCTTAATGGTTGTGATAATTAGGTACAATCAAGTCATGATTGCGTTTTAATCTTATATCATTTTTAAAAGCATTATAATACTGTATATTTAAATTATTTGAACTTGTTCTAGTGAAAAATTCAAAATATTTGAAAGGAAAATTTATTTTCTGTGTTAGAATTGGATAAAATATATGATTAAAAAATCAATTCAGTAAGTTGTAATTTTAGAGAAGATTTGGTTTAAGTGTAAATTTGATCATTTTCATAAACATTTTCTCTTGACTAGTTTTGATGACTTACCCTTGATTTTCTTGAAATAAATTGTTTGATTCATATCTATGTCAAAAAAAATAGGTCACACAGTAAAATTCAATTGGTATGATTTCGAACTAGAATTCTAAGAGGATCTTTGCATCGATAACGTGTTATGCTATTGATTATTTGAACCCTCTGGCTATTATCAATGCTGTGTGGTCATCTGTTGCTTATCTTTAGATCTATCTCGTAAAAAGGTAACTGTTATGGTTAGCAATTTACTCAACGCGTGACTTGTGACATAAATGGAGGATTTTCAGGCATATTTACTCTTTTTTTCACCTGAATTTCATGTTAATATTTGTCCAGGTTTATATTTTATTAAACGAGCACAAATTATATTCCAGTTTGTGAATCTTTCAACAATTTTTTGAGAAGACACAAAACATATTTTTCAAATAGCATATTTACTTATTTGCTTCAACTGTAGAAGATTTTTTGCATACATATTGAGAAAAATGGTTTTGAAACCAGCATTCCCTATAATACTCTGAAAGTCAAGCAATCATTATGCATTTAATTTGCTCTGAAAATAAATAATGATAGAACTAACTAAGGATCAAGATACACAAAAGAAGATTCTCATAAAATATATCTGATTATGCTAAGAAAGCCCTTAAGAGGGTTTTCTGAATAAGTTGAAGAATTCCTTCTATTATTATTCCTTCTGTTATTATTTTCAATATTTCTATTTTTTTTATCGTATGTGACTTTATATTCGAATTTTATACCTAAAAAGGATAGGAGATTTATTTATACTCTCTAAATGCATTTCAATCGTAAATGCCACTTCGTTGACATTCATGAGAAACTATCAAGGAAGAATTTGAATTGTCGAACTGTCATGATTCTCACAGGAGAAGTGGTAGCTGACAATTGATATTTGCATTTCTGTGAAAGTTCGAGAACTGATATTGGTAAAGGTCGTTCCTTATCAATAGTCGAGTGAATAGATACAGGGAATCATTATCTCGCGATTTCCAGTGTGAAGAGATTCGGAAATTATTCTCCTTGCGGTAACTGTGACCAAGTTTGAATGAAAAGTACATAAAGAGAACAATGATATCTGAATCCTCAGTCTGTTGTATCTTTACCCTATTTTTATCTTTAATTATCTCCATCACTATACATTTTTATGCTTTTAAATTGATTCATTTATAAGTTTCCTTAAAATCTCACAATATGCTTATTCTGCAGCCTTTTTAATTTTACCCATTTTCAAAAGTGCATTCATATTTTTTAGAAAAAAGGGTAATATATTCATCTCGAGAGATTTATTAGACGAGAATTCATGAAAAGCTTTCAGAATGGAATTTACCCTCTTTAGAAAACTGTGTTCGTTCAAAATTGGCATTCTAGACGAGTAGTGCGCCCATTGTTGTCTTTCCGTTTGTTCTTTCAACAATGTTCATTCGATTTATGTCACTTTCTCCTTCGAGTCTTTCACCTTTATAGCAACTCGCAGAGGCAAGTTGTGCTTTTCATTATTTCTCGGGGTATCTACATTTGTAAAGTAGGTCATCGGTTTGCAAACAACCGTTATCTTCCTGCTTGGGAAACTATTTATGAGATGAAATTAAATTTACCCTCGAAAGACGGTATTCACACCCCCTTCACACACATAAAGCATTTTCGTGACTTAAATACTGTTTAGGTTTAACTCAGAAATTCTACAAATTAAGGGACAAATTACTTCCAATTCGCCATGACATAGTAAAAGCTTTATCTAATTCAGAATATTGCAATGCATGAAAATACACTCTCTTTACCAAGGATCGATATACATTTTTTTTACGTCTGTGAGACAAGCATTCCATACGTTCTGGCTTGGCTTGTTAAAGATGAAACTGCTGCATGAAAATACTGTAAAAACGTGTGACATGTTTTGCAGCGTTTTATTTATTTTTTGACTTACATATTGAGCATTTATGAACGTGTCTGTCGTGAAATTCTACGTGCATATCCTATGCTTTCTATGCACATTTGAGACTTCTTTGCGAGAAAATGAAATGTGTACGTTTGGAAGTACAGCTAAAACCCTGGAGAAAGTTTCCGATAGAAAAATTTATATCTTGTGGAATCCATTTCAATCCGTAATTTAGATCCGAAACAAACAGTTTCAATCCGATCAAGAAACGGATAAAAGTTTCCTACTCGAATGAATCCAATCTAATCTAAGGTCAAATCAAAATTTCTATCCGAATGAATTCGACCCAAGTCGATTTTGAAACAAGGATTCCAATCCGATTTACATAATCTGAGGTCAAAGGATATTTAAGTTGATTGCACTTGATTTCTACTCTGGAAGGATTTTGGAATCACAAGCTTGATATTATCTGTGAATTTGACGATGTGACATTAGTAACGAACTAATTAATGCCTATGTCAACCTTTCCATCAAACATCGCGTTTGGATCGTGTTAAATGAAGCACTTGCTTTCTCGTCGTTCGGTTCTGGCGACCTGGGACTTTATAGTGGAGGTCTGCTATATTTAGTGAACCTAAATTCTAGTAAAGCTCTCTCTTCGGGTAAGAGATAGAAGAGGAAGACACGTCGGTTGGAAGAAAGACAGCGAACTTCTAAAACAAACGCGTGGCACGGCACGTGAACTTGTTAAAAATGAAGCACGCGTATCCCACGCATTAACGAGCACATTACGATTTATAATCGATACTCAACAGAACATAGATATAATTAGACACACACACATCTTCTTCATCTAAAGGCGAACTTCGTATCTTTCTCTTTATAATTTAATATTGGAAAGAACCTTTTCTCTTTGTTAAAGCGGCTATAATTATTACTTAAAAGACTTATTACTCTCTTAATCTGAATTAGCGGTATACTTATCGCTGATTCAGATTAAGAGAGTATGATCAATTAATATAAAGGAAATATTATATATGGGTTTAATAAATAAAGATTATCAAGGGCATGTTTATTTTGACCTTTTGATAGCTTAGTATGTTCGACACGAATAAACCCTTAGACCTAAAATATTTGGAACTTTTCCAAATGTGTGTGGACTTGAAATTGTTCAAGACTTTTTCTGCGTGATTCATAGATTTCAGAGAATTTTAACGACTGTGCGAGTCGAAAATAAAAGTCGAGAGTACAGAATATTGAAGGCTTGGTATTACAGCAATATACAAATCGACATAAGATTAGCTTTTAAGAATGGTTAAAAATTATTCACTTAAAATTAACGATATATAATTTCTTGAAATAAGTACAAAAAAGTTATGATGAAATAATTATTTTAGCCAAACTATTTGCGTAGGAATTTACATGGAAAATAGTTATCAATTGAGAAATTGTATGTGGTAGTTTGGAAAATCGATAACTGTATGAACTCGGACAGAAATTGGCTCCGCAATGGGATATAAAATTAAGGAAACCATTTGTGAAGGAACTTTCCATGACTTCAGAATTTCTGTTGAAATACGTCACTAACTCCCGGCCATTACACTTGCGAGCTGATTTCAATTTAAGTACCCTTCTATACTCATTTCCTTTTGGTTTCTGCTATATATTCAATCATGAGTGTTCTGGTTTGCTAACATAAGTCTTCAAATACATTTCAATTGGTAATTTTGTAGCAATGATTTTTATCACTGTAAAAGATTTCGGGATTATTCCACATTTTTATTTGGGAAAATGTTTTTCACCAACATTTTAGGAAATTTCTCTAAAACGAATGGAAATATTTAATAAAACTGTTCTCTCCGTGCAATATTACGTAAGAATGTGAGATAACATTCTATATCAAATAATAATTGTCACTCGTTCAATAAACCAGCAATATATTTCATATATGAGGAATCCAACGCCAGTTGGGGGATACATCTTAAGCGCAAGGTCATCTCATCTTGAAGTCTCCTTTCTATAAAGAAAATCATTACGACGCCACTGATCGACACTTATTTTCCTTCTCTTCTTTGTGCATCACCTACATACAAATATGCTTTTATAGAAGAAGAATTTCTTGAAAGCCTCTCGAAGAGAGATCAGAAGGTCATGAAAATCCGCACAACTAAGCACTCAAATTCAAGCACACTCTGCGAGGACTTTAGAAATAAGGAATTAACTTAATATCTGCATCACGGTACACCAATCTATACGTTTGAATTTCATAAAAGAATCGAGTTTATTTCCAGCTGATTTGATCTGTAATCAAAGCAAGGATTTAAATTCGAATGAATCCTGCCTGATAACTTCGGATTTATTTCTGATTCATTCGGATTGGTAAATTTTCGATTGGCTCGGAATGAATTTCAATTCGAAACGTTAGACAGGGTGTTCATTTTTTGCCATTACTTACATGTCAAACATTTTCTGAGACTTGAACAAGAAAAATAAATCAATGCGACGGTTAATTTAACATAGCAATTTTTATACTTTTTTCTGACATAAAAGTATGATTAGTGTTACATTTAAGTTCACCAATATTCCAGATGCCTCCTTCACACCCACCTTTCACACAACCCCAAATATTCCTCTGAAAAAATATTGCTGTTATTACTTGAGGGAAGAATCGATAATATAAGACTCGATAAAATTCGCTTATCGCAATAAAGTTCCTGAAATTTCTCTTCTGCTCATCTCGAATCCAAATAGAGCTCGATCGACCCTGTAAAGCTTCTTTAATTATTCTGACGAAAAAATCTCTCTGCAGGAATTGAACTTATTGCACCACTAAGAGACTGTGGCTTCAAGATTCTATTTTTATAATTGCTGAACAAGTTCTACGATTTAATTTTTTTATAATGCCTAGAGATTCTTTTGATGATTATTACTTATTAATATTTTAAATAATGAAAATACATGTCATTTGCAATTTCAAATTTTCAATATACATTCCTGATGAAAGTCGTGCAATAATAAAAAATCGTTCAAATGTTATTTTCTGCAATTGTAATACCAAAATGTATGATGCAGATTCGATTTCCGTAAGTTGCTTCAACACTTCAAAGGAGTAATTGCTTTGCCAGTCTGTAAGTCTCTAGTGACTCACGCGTGGTAAAAGTACCTCTTTTCGCTTTTTTCCAACCAATACCAAGACCAATACTGATACAATTTATAGCTGAGTGATATAGCCATCGTCACACCGTCGCCACAATTATATTCGATAGTTAAACCGCAACAAAACACTTTCATTAATTTTTTCTTTATCAGAATAAAAAAACATTCGATCCGATCGATTACCTGCAGTTTTCTTTCTAAATTCACATCTTAATGCTTTCTATACAAGTCATTTTTACTCTTCAGACTTCATGTTCATTTTTCTTTATTTAAAACGTAAAATTAATGAATGAATCTATAATATATTCTAAAAAGATGATTGAGTCGAAGTCGAAATATCGTAACGCCTATTCCGCATTTCTGATTCGTCGTGTAAGTATCGATAGTGATTTTCGACAATCGATATTTGTCGAATCGTTAATTCCGCGTGAATTGAATTTGAAATTTTGAATTTGGTTTCGTTAATAATCATTTTTTCACGAGTCTAAACTCGAAATACATTGAAAATCTAGGAATTTTAAGGGAACTTTTTAAGATTTCATGGGAGATAATGGGATTTTAAATGTTATCGTAGAATTTTAAAGAATTTCAAGAAGTTTCTGGGAATTTTTAGAATTTTTCACGACTTTGATCAGATTTTTTGTGGGATTTAAATAAGGAATTTAAAACTTTATAGGGAATTTTATTAAGGAATTTCAAAAGCCTTTTATGATTCTTAAAAGATTTGGTAGAATTTACAAAGATTTCGAAGGTTTTCGTCAAATTTTAAGGGTTTTCAAGAAATTTTTCGATTTTTAAAAGATATTGGGGAATTTTTATGGATTTCAGGGAGTTTTATGAGATTTATAATAATTTACTTAAAAGTATTTAAAGAGATTTTTCTGTTTTTTAAAAGATTTTGTGAAATTTTAAAGGATTTCATGGAATTTGATAAGATTTCTAATGATTTAAAGGGATTTTAAATGTAAAGGAATTTTAAGAGATTTCTAGGAATGTTTAGAGATTTTCATGAATTTTAACGTAGATTTCAAAAGATTTATGATTTTGAAAATTTTCGTAGAATTTTAAGAGATTTCAAGATATTTCGTGAAATTTTAAAGGAATTCATGCAATTTTAAGAAGTTTTAAAGAATATTAAGGGATTCTAAATATTTTTAAATTATGAGGATTTTAAAAAGTTGTTAAAGAATTTTAAAAGATTCTGACGAATTCTATGTAATATTTTTAAGGGTATAAAGAAAGTTTAAATGTTACCGTAAAATGTCAAGAATTTTTCTGGGAATTTTAAGAGATTTTAAAGTTTTTCATGGAATTTCAAAAGGTTTCTAGGAATTTTTAGAGATTTTCATGAATTTTAAAGTAGATTTCAGGAAAATTTATGAGTTTGAAAATTTTTCTGGAATTTTTAAGGATTTCATGGAACTTGAAGATATTTCTAATATTTTTAATGGATTTCAAAGAATATAAAAGGGATTTGAATTATTATAATTGAATTTAAAAGAATCTCAAGAAGTTTCTGAAAATTTTAAGAAATTTTCACGAAGTTTAACATAGATTTTAAGAGATTAGTGAAATAAAATATAATAAATTATATAATATTGAAAAAGAACGTAAATGCGCATGTTCGTTCTTGTTAATCGAAAATAATAATGAAAGTGATAATTATTGGTTGCAGCTCGCTGAGAAAGCTCCAGAGGATAACCGGACCGTAGCATGCGGATCATTTGCGGGAAGGACGTTTTTCTGATCCCGCGTCGATCATTGGCCGAAAATCGGCGTCAATCGTCGAGGAGCCGTAGGCGATCTAGAAGAACGGAGTTCGATACTAGCGACCGATGAGCACGGGGGATGGCGGCTCGGTGTTGGGCCCTTTACAAGGAGGGGCCCAACCCATGGCCGCGACCCCCTCCACTGCCACTACTCCTCTTCAGCAGTCCCAACAGGTTGCACAGTCCGGAGCCAATGTCTCACAAACGGACCCCGGAGCCGGAGCCACGAGTGTGGCTCGTCTGGCCGTAGTCAAAGCTTCGGCTCCGAAACGTCCGGCTCGTCGTGGTGGCAAAACAGCCTCCGATCGGCCCGTCAGGGCCCTTTTCTTTCTAACTTTAAAAAACCCTGTCCGGAAAATGTGCATCGATGTCGTCGAGTGGAAGTATCCTTTGCCAAAAAATCATCAGATATCATATAATATTTACAGTCATCGCAGGTCCTCACCTATTCACCTTTTTCACCTATTTTTAACATTTTTCATCGTTTCATCATAAAAAAATGTCTTGAAATCTTATGAAGATCCAGAAACTCTACCCAAATAGTAATGACTGTATTTAATTTACGATAAATCATTTCTTAAGAATGAATCGCTGCAATTATCCGAAAGAGAAAATCCCACATCAAAAGACAAATCTAAGAAATTACTCTTCGACTTTCTTTTTAAAAAGGAGACATATAATCTGCAAGGTTTGAAAATACTCGCGAATCCAATATAGTTAATCCTCTCAAGGAATTTTTCAATGTTAGAGAAGTTAAATTCAGCCCTCATTCAATTTTCCACCATCTTCTTTTTTATTATCGATGGGATATGAGTTCTCCCTTTCAGTATATATGAAACCATTTCTCATCTTAAAATCGAATGAGCTTAAGAAATTCGTTTTAGACATAATGCATAAAAGCTGATAATAAATGGAAAGATTCTCTGAATATTTGACTATTAATTATCTTTCTATTACAATTAAAGTACACGAAAAACATGATTGATTTTTAAGTTTTTAAGAATATTACATATATAATTTATAAACTTTAGTTCGGTTGTTCGTTTTCAATTTTACATGCACTCTCAGCTCTGAAAGTACTTAATATTGTTCGTTATCGACTCTCCGGCTGACCAAAACCGCGGATATCTACTTGCGGCATTCTCATATACCTTCCTTAACACAGCTTCAATATTCAGACCGTTCGAGTGGCTTATTCTCATGACAATTTTCGCTAATTGCGTAGCTTTAGCTGTCTACACTCCATATCCTTACGGTGATTCCAATGCGACCAACTTCTATTTAGTAAGTAATTTTCCTATTTTTTTCAAACGAAAAATCAAATTAAAGTCAGTAAGCCCTATAAGCAGCTTACTGAGCGAGTAATTTTCTTAGTTTCTCATCTGCGCTGCTTGATTGCTTTGTGAACTGCCTGCACCCAGTTATATTTTGTATGCAAAACTAGCAGAACGCCAAAGAATTTCCAGGTCTGTGCTTTGCATTAGAATGGAGAGAAATGTATATTTTCTGTTTCATTAAAGTTCTCTAGATATTATTTACAAAAACTAAATTAATCTGAGAAGCTATACCACATCTAAATCTCGAAAAACTAAAAATACACTGTGGCTGACTTTAAAGGTATAAATAAAATTAAAGCCTAAGTGCTTTTTAATTGACTCATAAATATCAAGTATCCTAAGAAATATAATTCTCAAAGGGAGAAGGACCTTGTATGAAAAGCAACGAGAAAAAAAAGGGGCAGTCTACTTTTTGAGTGCCGGATCATTTTAATTTGATAAAAACCATTAAATTCTCAGAAGAGTATATCTATATAGTTTCTGATTATGGAAGCACCAAGTAATATTGATTTCAAGTCAGAAGGAGTAGGTGGTCCTCGACTTGTTTGAACCGAAAGTTCAATAATTGTTCAATCTTCTTCTCAGCGACCTGCATCCTGCTCTGATCGAGTACCACGATCTACGGCACAAGCTACATGCCCTTCTTCGTGTTCTCCCATATATTTCACGTATACAGATGAACATGTACAGATCACCTGTTCACATGGATTCTCGTAAGGGTGCTCGTCTCACGTTGGTGAACAACACTGAACAAGCCAACAAACACAAAGAGACATTGTGTTCTACACAATGCATGAAAGTTGTTGCTGCTATGTTTGGTGTATAAACACCAGTTTAGAGTATAGTTTAGAGTATAGTATAGTTTAGTATAGAGCTGGGAATATATGACAACTCGCCAATATGTAATCAATAATCTATTTCGAAAATTCAATGTTGTCCTGGGATCCATTCGCTGATATGCTTTTCACACCTAATGATTATTTTTATTCAATTAACTGTAGTTGATGCTACCTTCTAACGAACAAAGTTTAGAGTTTGGAAATTTAATTGAAAATTGTCAACATTTATTTTAATTAATATGTTTCAAAACACTGGAAAAAGTAGTTACTAACTTTGTTAATAAAAGCATCGCACTTCTAGTTTATTTTTGTAACTACCTGAATAGTTACATGAAAATATAATGCTTACTTAGTCTCTGAAGCTTCAGTGATCTTGGATTATGTATGATTATTGCGATACAATAAAAACATAATTTTACTTTTATTCTTTGCCTCCGGAAATCAAACCTGCGTTCTCGGGGGTGTGATTCTCGCAATATACATTGAACGTTAGGACGGTCAAGGGTTACTTAGGGGCTTCCTGTTTTTCACTCTTCTTCCATATATTCTATTCTCCAATCCCTCGTTTATTTTTACACTCTTACGTTTTTTTTCTTATATTTTCCACCCACTCACTGATCTTGATTTACTTATTTGAAATTTCTTTGTTAATTAAGTTTCTTATTCAATGAATTTTTGCAAAAGTGATTGTTTTATAGAAACATCTCAGACTTGACTTTACAATTCAAACGAAACGATAACGTCGTTTTAAATTGTGAAATGCAAAGTTATTCTTTGGCGAATAAGCAATTTTTCATTTCAAGTCTTTTCCGTCTCTTGAGTTCCTTCGCCTTTACCTTTTTCCAGCTAAATAATATCGATTTCCTCTTCGATTTCCTAGGACTAAGTGTGCACAGTTGACACAGTTCACTGACTCCATTCTGTCCAGTGCATTATGAAACAGGACCATTCATAATCTACTTAGTCACAGTTGCTTAAAGCCAAAACGTTTTTAATAAATTTGTACCTGATATTTCTAGGATACATGATGCACTGTGTAATAGAATGAGTGTTCATTTGAAAGATATTTATGAGAAAAATAGCTTTAGGCTATGAAATAATTGCAATTTTTCATTTGCAGAGAATAAAGGGTACTTATATATGTTTCAGGAAAAAATCGAGTACATCTTTTTAGTAATTTTCACAGTCGAGTGCATCATGAAGATCATAGCGTATGGATTCGTTATGCATCAAGGTGCTTATCTGCGCAACGGTTGGAATTTGCTGGACTTTACGATAGTCGTAATCGGGTAAGTTCTACTTTGGAAACTCTGATTTAATCTTTAGTGATTTAACCTCTTCCTCTTTTCAAAGTTTTGTGCAAACATCTCGAAAAATATGTGTTTCTGAGAAATAAAAGAATTTCAACAAAAATCAAAGCACAGAGAAATTTACATCACAATAATTATAAGAATAATTTCACATAAAGAATTCCAAAAAAATTTCTATAAAATTTATATAGACTTCAATTCAAGTATTCAATTCAATTATTGTTTTACCCTGAATATGGAAATGAATCAATAATGTAGGAAATTTCTTTTTCCTTGCTTTAAACGCTCACCCCAAAGCTCAAGCAAAAAGCAATGTCATGGATTTCAAAAATTTATGCACAATGGACTGTGAATATAAGGTTCGGAATATGAGAGGGGAATAAATTATTCCAAGCTTCAACGTACTGAAAGTAATTTTGCAAAAAAACGTAGGATTCTTTAAAGAAGAATAATGTATAAAAGCTTTTGTCAACGATACCATATCTATTTTATAGGAAACTTGAACCTTTAGTTAATTTCCAACCTTGGAGCAAGGAATATATACTTTATAGAAAATTATGAGCACATTTACAAGAGTTTGTGGAAAAATTTTATGGTAAAATAGTCTATTTTGTAGTGTATTTTATATTCTGAGCGCAGGAATGTCCTGAGAATAATTTTCCTTGAATAAAGGTAGATACAGAGTGTAAAATGCGCAGATCCTACCCTTCCGTATATTTTATTTGCAGTGTCTTTCCTTTATCTCTCTGCTCAGAAACTAGGGAATTCTCCCTCCTTTGGTTCTTTTATATCCTCTTTCTTTTGAGCTCATTCGTTTTTTCCTGGTTTAATTCCTGTTTTTAGTTTGCTTGGATTGGCGAACCTGCTGTTTTAGACTCTCTCTTCTTATTAAATAATACACCCTACTTTATAATAAACATTATGGATCTTCAATAAAGGACGATGTTCAATCAACCTGCAACAAGAACAAGACCCAAAGGTTTAATTTTATACATGCGATGCAATACCTGAAATAATTTAATAAAATACAGATTTGTCTAACTAAAGTGGCGATTGACGATTTCAAATTCCCAGTAATTTTCCAGTCTTTCTCGGTTTCTCGATCAACGATCGCCTCCGTGTTAACAGATTTCTCGAGATTTATTGAATAAAATTGGTATGAGTAATTTAATTGTGTGATAAAATTATATGACACAGTTTAATGAACATCCTGAATTCATCGAAGCTTATGCTATAATCTACAGTAGAATTTCGCGGCCTAGATCTTGTTTACTGGTTCCTTAGGAGGTCGTTGAGATGTTAAATGACCGTCTCGTATAGCTCTATCGATCACTGAACAAGTTTATGTTTTGTGCTCTTAATGAGACGCAATTTCACGGAGAAGTTGCCATCCATTAACGTCAATTATGTAACCTTGATTATTCTCTCTTTTTCTTGTTTGTTCGACACTCCTCATCACCTTTCTTAATTTTCCTCTAAAATCTTGCCATAAATATCCATTAATTTTAATCTATCAATGTGTCATGTTTCACTGATGAAAGTTATTTATCACAAGTCTTTCTTCTCAATATTATAATAATTTGTAATGTATAATTTAAAATAATTAATCTAGTTAGAAATTTCTTACTAAAGACAATTCGATGAGAATTATGTAATTTAGTTCGTGAATACGAGAAAAATAGGTTTCAGTTTTTTTAACTTGGGCGACGTTTCTTGACTGTTTTGCAGCAACATCAGCACGATCTTAACTATATTTTTAAAAGAGGGCTTCGATGTCAAGGCGCTGAGGGCTTTTCGAGTACTTCGGCCTCTCAGGCTAGTGTCAGGTGTTCCAAGTAAGTACTTCAACCAGTTCAAATAGCTTTTGATCCTCTTCTTGTAGTTTATTCAGTAAAACGTAAGCGATTCCAGAAAAAACACATTTTATTACTACAGCATTTCGAAAATAAAGGCCTTGTGCTTCAAACAACTTTAAAAATTCTTTTGTATTAAATTCAGCAAAATCTGCCTGCTGGATTTAAAGCCAAGTTTTTGACAATGACCCATATAAAAGTTTTATTGTGTTTGCAGGTCTTCAGGTCGTTTTAAATTCAATTTTGAGGGCCATGGTACCATTGCTGCATATTGCCCTTTTAGTCCTTTTCGTTATAATTATTTACGCGATTATAGGATTGGAACTCTTCTCAGGAGAAATGCATAAAACATGTCGAGTAAATGGAACTGGTGAGTTTGAGACATTGAGTTTCTACATATAATTATTTTTGTAAAATTTCAATGACATAAAAATGTATGGTGTATAAATTTTAAAGACACTTTTATTTTAAATTAATAAATAGCAGCTTGTGTGTAATCTTGAACCATTTTTAGCTCACACAAATATCTACAATGAAACACTGAAGCGATTCATTTGCATTTCCATTGTATTTATCCAATGCCTTTATTCTCTGGAGTTTAAGTTTAAAGCTAATCTAGAGAGAAAAACTCTTCAGTTTATGTGCCACTGAATAGCTAAGGTTGAATTAAATAGCGTGACATATTTGCATATAGTTTACTTTACTTTCTTAAGCAAGTGAACCATAGTTTGTGTAGATAAATCTCTGAATAAAAACTTGACAATTTTTATTATTTATTCAAAAAATAAGATTTAATTAACGATTTTATAGATACATATTAAATACACTCGCATCAAGTAATAATAAATTAATATTCAATTAATTATAAATGATTTTGGAAGTAGTAGAACTATAACTTTTTACAAAATAAATAAGAATATGCGTTTCATTTTCAGATGAGTTAATGGACGATCCACATCCTTGTGGACAAGGAGTAGGATTTGATTGTGCTAAACAACTGGGACCAGATTACTACTGTAGTGATGAATATTGGCCAGGTCCAAATCATGGTATCACGAATTTTGATAACTTTGGATTGGCTATGTTGACGGTTTTTCAATGTGTTACTCTTGAGGGATGGACCGAAGTTCTTTATGCAGTAAGATATTTTTATATACATATATATCAATTTAATCTGTAACAAAATAATCCAATAATGTCACAGTCTTTTATCTAAGTAACCTTAGATTATAGCAGATAATAAATTGAGCGAAATTTATGTGGTTACAGAAAGTATTTGTATTGCATGAATCACTATTCCTTGTGCAAACTTATTCTATTGAAGTCGATTAGTCGATAAAAGTAATCTAATGCTTTCAATGCTTCACGCTCTGGTTTATTTGGCATTATTAAACGTTAATACCCCTTAAATTATAAAGGAATAGGTGCTTTCTAGAAATTAAAGCACTTCTAGAAACATTTTTCTTCATTCTATTAAAATGTTCTTCATTAGATTATAATCGCCTTTTAATCAGTCTGGATATTAAGAAACTGCCCTTTTTGCTTTAGATTCAAGATGCAATGGGAAGTGAGTGGCAGTGGATATATTTCGTTTCACTCGTTATTCTAGGAGCATTTTTTGTCATGAATCTGATTCTCGGAGTGTTATCTGGGTAAGTTTGATCTAAAACTAGTATTTGGATTTCATTTTGATTCTCTCAATGAATTTAATGAAGTAGTTGGCATTGATATAAAGTAGATGTTAATGGGTAATAAAACATTGGACATTCTGTGAAGCTTTCGAGTAATCTAGTATGAACCTAGGGTTTGAACTGCTAGGCTTATATAGTAATCACTAAACCGAAAGCAAACACGAAGATTATTTTGATAATGCGAAATGCGCCGTGTTAGGCACAGAAATGGGATTTCTCTTGTACATGTTGTCTTCTATATTATTATTATACACAACTAATCTTAAGGAATCACTCATCTGGCAGTAAATGCAAGATTGCCACAGAAATTCACATTATATGAACATTATTAACGTCGAGTGGAAATTAAAGGGTTGAGCCTAGAAACTCAAACACATTTATAGTTATTTTTATTAAAGTATAGTTCTTTTTTATTAAAGTAAAAAATTGATATTTCATTGTTAACAGAGAGTTTTCTAAGGAAAGAGAAAAAGCCAAAGCCCGCGGTGATTTTCATAAATTAAGAGAAAAACAGCAGATTGAGGATGATCTTCGAGGGTATTTGGATTGGATAACTCAGGCAGAGGATATCGAACCAGAAGCCGATGAGCCTCAGATGCAGGATGGAAAATGTGAGTTTTGTTTCATCATTCTTTAAAATGAAAAAACTCAGATAAAGAGAAATAATTATCCTATAAAATAATTATCCTCTTGATAAATGTACATCCTGAAATTTTAATAGCGACAATGTCAAGCATTAAAATTAACTTTGATCCTTCTTCTTAATTAAAACTTTGAGATTTAATTAAATTAAAGATTTAATTAGGTTTGTTGAATAGTTTGCTCACGTTCTGTATATAGAATAAAATTTTTCACAAATATAGCAAAGCAACAAAATGAAATGGAGAGCACGGATCAACTCGAGGGAGATGAAGATGTAGTTCAACAAGAATCTTTGTGGAAAAGGAAGAAAAGAAACTTGGATAGGTAAATATAATATAAGTATAAGTTTCCATAAGAGTGAGACATGCTTAGATGGATTTTAGTTGAAAATAAGGTCATCTATGAATATGAAATATGCCAAATAATATTACGTAATTAAAACTTTATAGGGCGAACAGGCGAATGAGAAGAGCCTGCAGGAAGGCTGTAAAGTCTCAAGTTTTCTACTGGTTAATTATAGTTTTAGTATTTTTGAATACGGGAGTCTTAGCAACTGAACATTATCAGCAACCGGATTGGCTGGATGAGTTTCAAGGTTCGTTCCCTCGAAAATGAGTAAAATTACTATTCTAAAACATTAAAGACAGTTCATCAAACTTTATTATGTTAAGAAGTGAAATTTCAACTTCTATATTGAATGAAATACTTTTGACCTTTTCAATAAAAGATTAGAATATTAATCAATAATGAATATGATACTTCTTTTACAGAAATAACGAACATATTCTTCATCGCACTTTTTTCTATGGAAATGATGTTGAAGATGTACAGTTTAGGTTTTCAGGTATGTAAATTGCACACATAAAAAATGCCTAAGTTGTGCTAATTTTTCGAATTTATAGGCTTCAGTGTCCAAAATCAATTGTAAAAACTTATATCTATGTTCTTAGGGTTACTTTGTGTCGCTATTTAATCGATTCGATTGCTTCGTTGTTATTGGGTCCATTAGCGAAATGATACTGACGAGAACACATGTGATGCCTCCACTTGGGGTTTCCGTACTTCGATGTGTTCGGTTACTCAGGGTTTTCAAGGTCACAAAGTAAGTTGCATTTATTGAGATGAAAAATTGAGTCGTACAAATATTTCGTCACTAGAAATGTAAAATGAATTTTTCTATGATATATTTCAGGTATTGGAGATCTCTTTCAAATTTAGTGGCATCCCTACTAAATTCGATTCAATCGATTGCATCTTTGTTGCTTCTCCTCTTCCTATTCATCGTTATTTTTGCACTGTTGGGGATGCAAGTACGTAGCTCTATATACTCTATCTATAGTTAATCTCCCTTTCCCTTTCATAACATAAACACTAATAATAAAAGTGAATGCACGTTCCAGGTATTTGGAGGGAAATTTAATTTTAATCCAATGGAGGACAAACCAAGACAGAATTTCGACTGTTTCTGGCAGAGTCTTCTCACAGTCTTTCAGGTACAATTTTAATCAACTTTTTTCGACATATTTTAGCGCGAGTTATATTCTATTGGAATAATTAATCATTTCTAGATTTTAACTGGTGAGGATTGGAATGCTGTAATGTATACTGGAATTCTGGCTTACGGTGGTGTGGCCAGTACGGGTGTAATTGCCTGTGCTTACTTCATTATTCTCTTCATCTGCGGTAATTGTATCCTTTTCAAAATAACAATTATAATATTTTGCAAGGACACTTCAAAAATGTTTGAAAAATTTTAAAGCGGCTCTTTATAAAATCATTTATTAAATGAAATCAGTAATGATGTTCACTAATTATTTAGTGGCTGATTGATCTATCAGAGAGTTTCATGGATCTTATTCAGTGACCCATTTATCACTGATGCAAATGGAGAGAACGCATTTGAATAATATCAGTGTTTTTATAAATTTTCTGTATTTAAATGAGGGCTTTCATATTTGAAAAGGGGGGATATGTAAGTCAAGCAGAATAACATTGTACCTTTATTGATATACGCTAGGTAGGTCACACGTGTGCAGAATTCGTGCGAATTGAATTTGTTGGTCGGATGTGAAGTAGTGTTGACATTTATATCATTTGCGTATTCATTAAATCCCCGATTAAATCTACATTATCAATGATATATTAATGCTGAAAAAAAGGCTTAGAAAAAAAGAATTTACTTGTATGTGTTGTACGTTTCCTTAATTTATGAAGCAATACAGATATCCTCCTAAACGTTTTCTTGGCCATTGCGGTTGACAATCTTGCGGATGCTGAATCTTTAACAGCTATTGAAAAAGAAGCTGAAGAAGAGGTAAGTTTTTAGAAAAATTTGGCACTTTTTAATGATAAATTATTCTTTTGCGGTTGATTTTTTATTAAATGTGTATACTATTAATCGTATTTTTTGCACATTCAAAATTTTCACATTCATTTTTGGTTTTTCGGAAAAAATATATTGTCCCATGGACTCAAGTCGGAATTTTCTCTCAATATAAACGAAAGATAATTAACAGCATAAGCGAGTTGCATGCAATCAATAAAAATAATTTCCAGAACCATATTGACGTAAAACACTTTCTCAATAAATCTGACGTCATTCTCTTACTGTCCTTATTCCATTTGTTAATATGTAGAATGTGTATTCATAGTAATATTATTATCTATAATAAAAGAAGGTCCGGTGGGAATTCCAGCTAGATAAGAACCACGCTATATGGTCTCGATTCACTCTCTCATTTTTTTTCTCACTTCTTTTACGTTGCTCGGATAGGAAATGTTCATAATAAACGCAGGATTCGTTATTTGCAAGTGTCAAGTGAAGTCAAATTTCTCAATCCCAGTATCCATTCTAAATATTTTGAGTGACATCACGTTCTTTCTGACATATTGAGAATGCCTTAATCGAATCGCTAAAAGAAAATAAACATTTACTGAAATTTTTCGCCAAAAAAATTCGAATTAAATGCATAATGTAAGAAGGAAGCAATCTTTTATTGTTTAGAGTTTTAAAAATGTTTTATGGGATAGGAAATCATATTCGTTGTTACAAAAACTGCAGTATATTATTCAATTGGGTCATTGAAAGTAGTTTTACGTGTTTTTGATAATGGAACATCCCCTTTAACCTGGCAGTGTTCGACTTCTAGAATAGGGTCATGGTGTGCACCGATATTTGTATTGAAACTTACTTGGGAACTCCCTCTACAACTTATACCTTTTTACTTAATTAATAAGATAAATAATAAAAGATTTTAATAATTTTGTAATCAAAATAATTGCAGTAGAAAGTAGAAAGTAGAAGCTTTCGAATAATTTTCATTACGCTTCAGTTTCATGAATAACTTTTATGATATTAATTATTACTGCTTTTTTGATCAAATTTTATGAACTTATTATGGATAACTCTTATTAATTTATGATGAATTAAAATTTTAAATACGATACCAAATTCGAATTTATATCCAGCATTTATTTCAATTTCCGTTTATTTCCCAGTTTCATTTCAATTCCCTGCTATGTCCTAGTTTTCCTGGTTTTCTCGGTTAGTAGAGACCCTGCTAATAATTATTTTATGGCCTATTTTGTTTTAATGCTTGTTATGGGTAATATAAGATTTTTTTTTCGTTATCAGGCGGAAAAGAACAAATCTCGTAGTCCGACGCCACCGCATGATGAGATGAGTCGAGATCAAGAAGATGATAGGGGTGATATAACTGAAGGAGAGGATGATGGAGGTGAAACGAGTCTCGAACAAGATCAAAACGAAACAATGGACGATTATGAGGCAGCTTTAGATACCGAAAAGTGAGAAATTTATAAGAATTAAAATTATATATGTAATAAATAATGAATTTTCCAATTCCTGATGTTTTGCATAACAAAAAATATCCATTTTTTATTTCCAGTTCGGAAAAAGGTGACGAAATGAATGGTAGAGGTAATGTTCGATTGAACCTTGAGTCCGATGAAGAAGACCTCGATGGAGAGGATGAAGAAGACGATCGAACCGAAATACATGGTAAGTAATATTTTTTATAGGCATCTGTTTTTGGAAAGTACTTTTGAATTTCTAATTCTGTTTCAAATAAATATTTACTTTCGTAACTAGAAAACTGGTTTGTATTAAAATTCGTCTCTCCATTAAACACGAGTATCAGTTCTCTTGGATGTGCAAATTGAGCCTCACATATATAGATGAAACTTTACGTTAAATCGATCTCGGCGTTAATTAAGAATCGCAGCCGAAGCGTGAATAGGTGACCGCACCCTCTACGGCCGTAATATTAATTAAGAATCATATAGTTCAGAAATGCAAGCAGCTAGCATTATTCAAACATTCACTGATTATATCGCAATTTTAGAACTATTATTATAGAACATATTTTAAAATTTGTTAGCCAGCATTCAAGATTTTCATTATCTTTTCACAGAGCAATCAAAATTTATTTACTGTAAAAGTGTTAATTAATAAAGAACCTAATTTTTTTTCAGATGGAATGGATGGGGAAGTTTCAGCAAGACCGAGAAGAATGTCAGAATTCAATATGGCAACTAAAACACAACCGATTCCACCGGGCACTTCCTTTTTCATTTTCTCGCAAACTAACAGGTGACTAGAATTTAATTAAATTATTCTTCAAAGATAGGAAAATGAAAATAAAATCCAATTTTTTGTCTAGGTTTCGTGTCTTCTGTCACTGGTTCTGTAATCACAGCTACTTTAGTAACGTGATTTTAGTCTGCATTATGATTTCGTCGGCGATGCTCGCTGCAGAGGATCCTCTCAAGTCTACGTCACCAAGAAATCAAGTTCTCAACTATTTCGATTATTTCTTTACCTCTGTCTTCACAATCGAAATTTGCCTGAAAGTAATCTCTTATGGGGCTTTCTTACACGATGGAGCCTTTTGCAGATCAGCTTTCAATCTCCTGGATCTTTTGGTCGTTTGTGTCTCTATTATTTCCATGTTCTTCAGGTAATCATCATTTTTTCTTCATAATCAATTTATTCCTCATTTTTATTCAATTTTACCTTTTCGTATAATTATTTACAGCTCTGGTGCCATTTCGGTGGTGAAAATCTTGAGGGTTCTGCGTGTTTTGAGGCCGTTACGTGCTATCAATCGGGCTAAAGGCTTGAAGGTATTTATATTCACATTATACTTTTGAAATTTAATTTGACAATACTTTATCAAGTAAACTAAGTAGAAAAAAATGTTTATTCATCAATTAGGGATGATAGTTCCAATCGATCTTATATTTTCAAAACTAGCTAAAGTGATTTTTTAAGATGTTTTTAAATAGCAGTAATTTCAGCTCTTCTAAAACGTATAAAAATTTGATAATAATATACATAATCAATATACTCTTCACTCCTCTGAAAAATCTTGATAAATATCGAGATCTTTTACGTTGCTCATAAAAAGATACCTCGAAGGTGGAATTTAGGGAAATTAAATGAAACGTCTGACGTTAAAAGTGTGAAAATAAAAAAAATGAGACATGAACTGGTCTTTTTGGAAAAAGATTTAGGACAGAAAGTCTGTATCTTTTAACATAATTAATGTTGAAACTTAGCACGTAGTTCAGTGCGTCATCGTAGCTGTAAAGACTATCGGAAACATAGTCCTCGTCACCAGCCTCCTGCAGTTCGTATTCGCCGTCATTGGCGTTCAGCTCTTTAAGGTAGGATTCCAGGCCCTGATTGGTCCTGATTTCCTTCGGATTTTAATAGTACACTAGTGTCGTATTTTTCCCACCCTTTTTGAAAACCAAAAGTGTTTTTCTTTTCGTTACCGCCGCAAATAAATGATCGTCATTCATAATGCAATAGTTTAGAGTGTTGGGGAATAAATTTTGTAAACTTATTCACAATACAGTCATCAAATTGATAAGGTTGAATCACATGAAAAATTTTTAACACTGCAATTATATAATAATTCCGGGTCATTTCCGGTTTTAATTCCTTTCAAATTCTTAAAAAATTCTTATTCTAAGAAATTTTAAGATAAAGTTTACATTTTTGACGTTAAGGAAAATTTTAAACTTCAGATTGAATTTCTCTTTGTGAGTAACTTCCCCAACACTGTAATACTACCAATAATCACGAAATCCACAATAAATCATCATCAAACACTGCCATGAAATTCATATTTAAAAACTCAATGCTATTTGATATTTATCCGAATTTTATATAATTGAACTTTTTTTTAAACTTACGGGATATCAAAAAATTAACGATTATTTTGATTAAGAACTTTCTTTGTTATTATTTTTATAATTATATATTCATATGCAATAATATATCTTTTTTAAACTTATGCTTATTATAATATAACTTTAATTCAACCCAGCTTCTTACTAATATATTATTTTATGATTATGTCCAGTTTGGTTTGAAGTTCTGTGTAATTTTTTCAAATCGACACATTTTAATCAATCGATTTTAATTAAGTAAATATCAAAAGGCGCCAGAGGGTTGTTGTTTTTTTTTTTGTATCAATGCACCTTTGGGTTCCTTTTTTTTTTGGCGAAAGCTGATTTGCGAATGGGTTTCTTGTCTTGACCATCTCCCTGACCCTTTCTACACGATAATATCTACTAATATAAAAATATTTTTATCATGCCACGTGTCGATTTTAGTATTATCCAAATCGCACAATGCCTCCCATAATCAATCATGTAATCAATCATATTATAATTAAACTTCGTCATCATTTATTTCATTGAAAATTAAACGTGGTTGTTGAAGACAATTTTATTAGGATGATAATTAGTATATTTAAATAGAAAATTTTATAACTTACTAATTTACCCCGTAATTTTATGCAATTTATGTATCATATTTTAATATAAATACTAGCATATTGTTGTGGATATAAATAAAACTAGAAAAAGCTACCGCGATTAAGCGTGATGCATAAAGTTTAAAAAAAAATTCTCATAAAGCTGGTGTGCTGACATCGGGAATGGGTTTCGCGATAAATTCGTTCACAGTTTTATGTTCTACTTTTTTATTGTACTATGTAAAGCTCGTTTAGAGCCATATGGGACTTAGTTTTTCGTGACGAAAGAAAGAATACGAATTTTAGGATAATAAATTTAAAGATTTTAATAGTAGAATAAATTCCTTCTCACAATAACATTTGCAAGTAAAAAAAAATGACTGATTCTAGTTTAAAGGGGAAAATTAAAAATAAATAATTCCTTTTTAATAGGATTTCATGTTTAATTCATCATATTCTTTCTTAATTTTTAAATTTGTAATAAAATTTTCAACTATCGCATGTGTAAACTGAGTTTATAAAGTTTTCAGTGGAAAAGGTCGACTTCGGTCAGACACATGTTCTCGTTTAACTTTTCTGTCAATTCTCTTAATTTGTTTTCCTAATATTTGTTAGGTCGTTTTTCTTTTATGAAGGGAATACAAATTTAAAGGGAATATAAATATTTAATAATTATTGTAAAGTAGTTTTACCTCTAAAATGAATGTAAATTATCTGATCCTTGAAAGAATCAAGCCGATAAAAGTACTTCAACTGTCACATTGTCACAACCCGTTCTTTCTCTAAAACAACACACTTCCCTTTGTCACCTACATCCCCTTTGTTTCAACCGCCTGTCACGTGTGAATGAGCTGAGAAACAAAACAAGGCTTCGTGATTGAAGCTCCTCTGCGTAGAAGGATGCCATGAGATTGCATGTTTTGCCAGCTGATCGTTGCAGTGGTGCTGCTATTAACACGAGACAATTATCTATTAAGTCCCGTTATCCACTTTGAAGAGTATAGTGCGAAACGAAATTCAAAAATTAGGAATTGTGTATTTCATCTCAAATCTCTTCCAGTGCTAATTGACAATACTGGCAAATATTTATCAACCATTTTTCTCACAGCAACATTAATTTTTGTTATTTCAGCTTCTCTTTTAACTCACTCGAATCAATGACCAAAAAGAAAAGAACTAAACTAAGTAGGAAAGGAACTAAAGTAGGACTGGATTAATTTCACACACCAAGAATCTCATTCGCAGACGTTTCTCGTCTCATATTCATATACTTTAAAATCGGAATATTGAATAAAACATACAATTATGATTTATAAACAAGATAAAAGTAAATGATTAAATGATGGCTGCTTATTTTATCAGTTCAAATAAATCATATTTGTTCAGTACAAAAAACCTTTATAGGGTGGAAAAAGACACACGAAAGGGATATGAGGCTTCATTATGCAGAGTGTTGTATATTGTAAAAATATATTTCTCATTTGAGCATAGTAATGGATCATTGTGTGTCCTCTAAACATAAACTGTTGGTAAAAACTTTATTGGAAAAATTTTCAACATTCCAATATTTAGTTAATAGTCTTGTCAATATAGTTGACAATTTGTCTCACATCTTTTATGAGAGTCAACATTTTTAGTTGAAATAAATGGTGTTAAGATGTATAGTTGAAGTAAGTGGTGTCTTAGATAGACGTTATACATCCCCTATAATAGATAAATATGACCAATGTAGTATGGAAGTCATGTCGTTAGTTAGACATTAGACAGTTGATGTTTCTAGAAAAACACATGCAGATACACGATAAACGTCTACAATTAATATCTATCGATCATCGTTCCAATTTTCCTTAGCTAGGATCTATATAGTCATCACAGGTCGTCACCTATTCACCTTTTTTTTTTTAAATCCCTATCCTTTTTGATTTTTTTAAATCCACCTACTTCTCACCTATTTTTATAAAAAAAAAAAAATAATATTCACCTTTTTATAATGACAATGGGTACTGTGATGACTAAATCTGTAAGAATATATATTTTGTTGATCTATAAAATTTTGTTTATATAATGAGAAGGACTCTCAGCTGAAAAAAGTAGATCAATTTGTAATCATGATACTTGAAAAACGCTTAATATATAGATCTGATTTCAAATTAAAAACAAGATATTTGAGTGTCAAGCCCTTGAATTTGAAGTTTACTTAATTCGGAATCCCTTAGGTGCATTGCAAAGAAAATGATAATAAAAACAATAAATATGTAGATGAAAGAAAAACTGCAGAGAGCACTGATGGGTTGGATGGATGGCGAGGGCTTAGTTCACGAAATGAGATCTGACGAAAAGTAAAGGTGGAAAAGAGAGGATAAAACTTAAATGAAAAGAGACGAGCACAAGAATAGAGGAACTTGATAATAAAGGAGTGCATACTACAGAAATAAATCTTCCAACTTACTCCGGTGTACCCAAAGTTCCAGTAACAATTTATCCCTTGCCTTCTTCACCCCAATGAATACCATCTGTCCCCTAGACCCTGCCTCCAAACTCCTAACCCCTGACCCTCGACCCTCAACCCTCAATCCTCATCCTCTGTAGGTTTGAAAGAGCGCCCTTTAATTAATGCTATGCTGTTTTTTTTGGTTTCTCTTTATCTTATCGACCCGTGTGTACCCCGCTCTGCTCGCTCGCCCTGCTCACCTGCCCTGACCTGAACTACATGAAGTACGTAGTCAAGTGTGTGATTGTCGCCATTAAAACGATCGGCAACATTATGTTGGTCACCTATCTCCTACAGTTCATGTTCGCTGTTATCGGGGTACAGCTGTTCAAGGTAAAAATTCAGTTAGATGATGATACATATACATTTAAAAAAGAGTATTTGAAGGGCCTCAATGGAAAATAGTTCCATGTGCCATTTTCCGTACGATCATTTTTATTTATTTATCTTGAGGAGGATTTAATGGATAAAATGATTCTTCGGATAATGCCACTTAGACCTTTTATCGTAATTGTGTCCTTCATTATATACGTATATTTGTAATGTATACTCTTTGTAAAAAGATTCGAACGTAAATATGCACGTTGACATGACTAAATTTACTATACACTATACACGAGTTGTCTGCGAAGTTTTAAGAATTTATGTCTTTCACAACTTTCCTCATTGCACATCATTTTGCAAGATTTTCCTGAACCATAGTGTCTAGACCCTCTCTTGAATTTCAAGAATTTACTGTGTGTTTAAGGAATTTATTAGTATAAAGAAAAATAAATCAAACTAAATTAATGTAAATTCAAACTGGTTTCCTAATTTTAACAAGAAATTTCAAATATAACACTATTTATCAGAGACAAGAATAAATTATAAAAGTATTTACTGTTACGGTTCAAACAATATGTCTTAGCCTCAGAAATAAATTGAAATTCGATCCCTATGACTTTGTATTAAATGTATTTTCCAAGATATTTGTTTCACACCCTTTAATGGATCCAATACTATAGAAACTTCGCAGACATCTCGAGGAACAGCTCACTTCTGCCTTCAATATCTTTCATCCTATGAAGTTCCTCACAATGTAAACTCTGTCTCTCTACCTATACCTTTTAGTGTCCTAGCATTATAAATCATTACACTATTTCCCAACAAACTAAACATTACCTGAGAGTGCTTCATAAGAAGTTTTTCTAGGATAAAATGCGATATTGCAACATGTAAGATATAAAATAGAATTTAAAACACATTTTCCTCATTAGCTGTAGAAATTCCCTGTAAAAAGGTTTGCACTGAAATGAAATTAATTAATTTCAAAATGAGTCAAATTCACAACGCTTTCAACTCAAAACAATTTCGTTTTCTGTGTACATTTATTTAGTTCTGAAAATTTTGTAGAAATTGAAGTCAATTTCGTTCCGTCTGTAAACTATAACGTATTATTTCAGTTCAAAACAATTGTCTTCAGATCAAAGCGAACACAAAACAATACCAAGTAATTTCACAACTGTCACATTCACAACGCTTTTGAAAGCATTCTCATTTTTGTTCACTTTTTGGAATCATTTTACTTCATTTCTATTTACACCTTTTTACCGAGTCTTCTAAAATATTCACAAAGTATACTTATTACTACTACAAAGTTATTCTATAATAGAAGAGATTTCCAACGCTTCTTTGATATATTTAGTCCATGTTTGTTTGTTACTAAAATTGTTAATTTGCATAAATTTTTCTTAGTAATTAAAAACAAGTTTCCTATTATTAAGGCGAGAAACTTTGACTTGGATACCTCATTGTCTTCAAATAAAAAATCAACATAAGCATGAAATATATTCCGTAAAATAAACATTAATTAACATAAGCATGCATAATCATATACAGAAAAAAACCGATTTTCATAATTTAACCATTTTTTCTGTGTACTAAAATACAAGAATGACATTTTAGAGCAAGAACAAATAGTTGCGTAATTTTCCATGATTGCATGCTATTCATATATGTTAATGTGTTCTATAATCATAAATCTAATATTGGAAAATTAATTTCAAGCCCAGAATATCTAGAAACCACTTGAAAATGTATCAGTGCTGTACTGAAAGCATTCTTTCAAATTAGATAATTATAGATGATAATTATAGATATATTTCAATCAATAAATAAAATACAATAAATTGTATGTATTTAGATTAGAAAGCATGTCTCACCTATTCATTTACATTAAAAAATCACAATTAAATGCTCATGTAAAAATTAAATATAAATTAAATATAGTTTTTATTCTCGAGAATTTTCATTCTAGAGTAATAAACAGGTTTGCAAGAAAGGATTTTGTACTGGGCATGATAAAATTTGCTCCATAAACAAGTATATATCTGAAAAAAAAAACTCTAATAAACTTTTTTTCTCTACTGCACTCAAAGTACCGAGCTTTTACAGACTGACATGTGCATGTTTTTAAAAATGATTTATTGTTTCTTTTTTATATACGCGCCTCTTTTCCATCACATATTGAACTGTGTAGTTAATAAAACAAACTGGATGATTCTAAGAAATATTCTATCTGCACGATAAAAAATTGACTTCGATCATTCTTTAGAAATTAATTAATTCGTAATGATTCCTGATTTGTGAATCTAAGTACCCATGATTCTAAATTAAGTCAATCGATTTCATCTGCACTGTTAGAAAGTTTGATTTCAGAGAATGTTTTAAACACTTTTAAGGGATAAAATAGTGTTTGTGAACTTTTTAACAGTGCAATACCATCCATATTGTAAAAGATATTTAACATGAATATATATGTATCCTGAAGGACATGAAAATTAGGTGAAAGAAATTTTTTAAATAGGTTGAGAAGGATGGAAAAGTCACCGATAGATTTCCGATGCACAAGATTATTATAAAAGGATAGCTTTATATATTTCAATATCGAATATCGTAGAGACGATCGATCGACGACACAAGTTGCATCGCATCGCACTTTTATGCACGCAGGAAGGAATGTTTTTATTTTTGAATTTCGTTTACACTTTACTTTGCTCGTATTCTCGCTATTAATGTAGCTTCTGCAAAGATAATTATGATTAACATTACTGTGTCGATATCGCCTATTATTTATACATTTTAAATAATATTATGCAATTTCGATTTTAATCTGTGATTTTTGTCTCGTAGGGAAAATTTTTTAAATGCAATGATGGATCCAAAATGACTCTAGCTGAATGCCAGTAAGTGTTTAACTGTTTTACTTGAAAAATTGAATCTATTTAGAATTTTTCTGCCTGTGACTATATAAAATATAGTTCTTTTTATATAAATTTTATATTTGACTTTTGTGTCTCCTTTTAGAGGAACATATGTGATATACGAAAATGGAAATATCGACAAGCCTAAAGTGATAGAAAGAGAATGGACTAGACATCGTTTTCATTTTGATGATGTAGCTAAAGCAATGTTGACACTTTTCACTGTATCCACTTTTGAAGGATGGCCAGGGTCAGTGATCAATATAAAAATAATTAAGGGCATGTAATACTTTACCATAAGAGCAAATTATTTATACCAATTATACATTAATAATAATAAATATTTTTAGCTAATAAGAATCAATAAACCTTCGTCTATATGAAGCGAAGGTTTATTGACACTTATTTATTAAAAATATTTATTATTATTAATGTATAATTGGTATAACTGGTTTGCTCTGATGGTAAGGTATCACATGCCCTTAAGATAAAAATATAATGTAATCAATTACCGAGAAATGACTTAATTATAAAATATTTTTCAGATTGCTATACAATTCAATTGATTCGAACAAAGAAGATTATGGACCAATTCATAATTTTCGGCCAATAGTTGCAGCTTACTACATCATTTACATTATCATCATCGCATTTTTTATGGTTAACATCTTCGTAGGTTTCGTTATTGTTACGTTTCAGAACGAGGGAGAACAAGAGTACAAAAACTGTGAACTTGATAAAAATCAGGTGGGTATTTATATTTTTTACATTTTTACTTTAATTTCAAACCAATTTCTAGTTTTAACATTAATCTTTTTCCTGCTTTAGCGAAACTGCATTGAATTCGCTCTAAAAGCAAAACCGGTGCGTCGATACATCCCGAAGCATCGAATCCAGTACAAAGTGTGGTGGTTTGTGACGTCCCAGCCATTTGAATACACAATATTTATTTTGATCATGATAAACACAGTAACTCTAGCAATGAAGTTTTATAATCAGCCTGATTACTACACAGAGGCACTTGATGTACTGAATATGATTTTTACTGCAGTATTCGCTCTTGAATTTGTCTTCAAACTCGCCGCATTTCGATTCAAGGTAAGCTAAATTTTACGTGAACTTTTATAGCTATTATTATTATTATGAAAATAAACAAGAGTGTTTTTTATTAATTTTTCTATTTTTAGAACTACTTTGGAGACGCTTGGAACGTGTTTGATTTTATTATTGTATTAGGAAGTTTCATCGACATCGTTTATTCTGAAGTGAATGTGAGTTAAAGAATTTTTCTTCGTTAATATATTTTGTTTTATTTGACATTGAATTATTTTAAATAATTAGATAAAGAAAGTTTAATGAATGTGTAGTAATAATCTACTTTCTTTCAGCCTGGTTCCAGTATCATCTCAATCAATTTTTTTCGACTTTTTCGTGTTATGCGATTGGTGAAGCTTCTTAGTAGAGGAGAGGGTATAAGAACATTATTGTGGACTTTTATCAAATCATTTCAGGCTCTTCCCTATGTAGCTCTTTTAATTGTGATGCTTTTCTTCATATATGCTGTAATTGGCATGCAGGTGAGTCCTTTTGATATAATTCTTTATCGATATATTTTTAAAATACATCTTATTTAAAAATGCAGATAAAAATATAATTTACTCTATTTTCAGATATTTGGGAGAATTGCAATTGATGATGAGACAACCATCAACCGAAATAATAATTTCCAAACATTTTCTCAAGCGGTCTTGATTTTGTTTAGATCGGCGACAGGTATGTAATTTAATTTATATTTCAAACGATTTTCTACTTAATTTGGGACGAAATTATTAATATTAAAATTGCAATACTGAAATTTTTTAGGGGAGTCTTGGCAAGATATCATGTTGGACTGTTCAGCACGAAATAATATAGTGAAATGTGACGAAAATAGTGAGGACAAAGATGCCCCTACTTGTGGTTCGGATATGGCGTTTCCATATTTCATATCTTTCTACGTTCTTTGCTCTTTTCTTGTAAGAATATTTCTCTTACTAATTTTCAAAATTTTAAGATGCTGAGCATCAGTGTTCTTTTAAAAATAATAATCATCTTTTATTTTTGTAGATTATAAATTTGTTTGTTGCTGTTATTATGGATAATTTTGATTATCTAACAAGAGATTGGTCAATTCTCGGGCCTCATCATTTGGACGAGTTTATTCGACTTTGGTCAGAGTACGACCCAGATGCAAAAGGAAGAATAAAACATTTGGATGTCGTTACACTTCTGAGGAAAATTTCGCCACCATTGGGTTTTGGAAAATTGTGTCCTCACAGAGTGGCGTGTAAAGTAAGTTTTACATTATTGTTGGTATTTTATTCAGTCACTTAAGTGTTACGATTTTTTAATTTTACAATTTTTTACAGAGACTGGTGTCCATGAATATGCCATTGAACAGTGATGGCACGGTTCTTTTTAATGCCACCTTATTTGCTGTAGTTAGGACTTCATTAAGAATAAAAACAGAAGGCAACATAGACGATTGTAATGCAGAATTACGAGCCGTTATCAAAAAAATTTGGAAGAGAACTAGTCCGAAATTATTGGATCAAGTTGTACCACCGCCAGGAGGTATTCAATTTTAATAATAATAATAATTATTATTATATTATCGTTCGAATCGAAATTCACGAGGTTGAAATAATTTCCAGTGGATGATGAAGTCACAGTCGGAAAGTTCTACGCAACTTTCCTTATTCAGGACTACTTCCGGCGGTTTAAGAAACGAAAAGAGCTGGAGATGAAGGAAGGAGACAAGGACTGTCATAATGCTGTTACGTTGCAGGTAAATATTGCTTCAATTTATTGAAATTTTTTTATCGATGTTCTTTTGTTAAAAAATAAAATAAAATATATAACTTGTGTTATTAAGGCTGGGTTAAGGACTTTACACGAAGCTGGTCCAGAGTTAAAGAGAGCGATTTCTGGAAACCTGGAAGAGCTGATGGATGACAATCCTGAACCAATGCACAGGGTAAACTACAAGATTAATTTTTTTTACTTGATGCTTTAAGAAAAAAAAATTTATTTTGTTATTTAATTTTTCAGAGAAATCATTCACTTTTTGGTAGCGTCTGGTCAAGTATGAAAAAAGGTCATCACAATTTTCACAGAGCGAAGTCGCTCAAAACAAACTCTACTATTCCTAAGGCAAGTCTAGCTTGTATCTCTATCTCATTACTAAGATAATAGTTTAATTTTATTTAATTTTATTTAATTTATAGACTTCACCGACCAACTCGGTAGACTTTTTGCCGTACGCTTCATTACGCAGAGTAAAGCATGATGCTTCGAATCAGATAACGGCTAGGTCTCATCAAGTGGTGCCAAATATGGGAAGGTAAACTTCTTTCATTTCTAGAAATGTTTGAAATTTTTAACCGTTTTCAATTTGAGTTTTGATTACAATGAAGAACATTTACGTTAATATAAAAATTTCAGCGGCCTGAGTGATAGTGCTATGAATCAAATGGGAATGGGAATGGATCCAAGACTAACTGGAGTCGAGGAAAATATTCCTCTAAGACCTCTAGCAGTTTTCGGTGTCCAGGGACAGCAAACAAATTACCAGGCATACAAAATCCTCGAGTAAGTAAAAATATTTTGAATTTATTATTGTATATCTTAAGAGTCGTGTTATAGTTGTGTCACATACGTCAGTTTTACGTAAATTTGAATAACTTTTTCGTGTAACCTGGTATGTAGTGCATGCCGAAAAAGCATCGGTATTTATCGCTGTTATCATTATCATTTTCTTTTATATTTCTGTCTCAGATCCAGAAAATTAAGCGAATAAACAGCTCACTACTATATTTAACTTTGAAGATTTTAAGAGACTATAATTTTCAGAAAAAAAATATTTCTATTCAGAATAAAAATCTGACCACAATAAATATCTGATATCAGTAGAAAAAGTTAAAAGTAACAAAGAAAAACATGACAATGTAAATACGAAAAATCACACACTACACGCTCTAAAATAATCTGGATATAGATCATAAAAAATGTGATTTTTCGAGAAAGATGTGGATCTATCAGAATTTGTTGTTAACAATCCTGATGATAAATTTAAATGCCGTTTCTAATTATGTAATAAATACATATTATCGAGCGTTCACAAGTTGTACAAGTATAATTCATAAATTTTCAAAGCAATCTCATCAAATTATTTGTCTCGCATGTATTGTTTACGGTTTTCAGTTGTAAAATTTCATTTTAAACACTGCCCTGACATTTCAATTAATCGATGTAGAAATCAAGAAAATCGTCCTCATTGTATATTCTACATATTGATGTTTTAAAAAAAATTTGTGCTCTCATTAATGCTAATTTTAATATAGTTACATTTAGACAAACTGAATCATGAAAATTATAATAATTTCCTGATGGAGTATCGAACGATATATTTTATTATTTCGTTATTCTATGCGTCTGTTCATTGTCGTAATTTTCAGTGGACCAGGTAGCGGTAACTATCTTCATCCAAATAGCGAATATGGTAAGAGCTTCAGTGCACCCAGGACTTACGCCTTTTTTTTTACAGCGAACTTCAATTGCCAGTTTGCTTCAGCCATTCGCTCGCTATGCATGATATTGCTCTAGTGTTGTTTTTCCAATTAATCAGAAAATTTCGCTTATTTCCAGAAAAACTGTCCCTTTTATAAAAATATCATCTGATTTTCTTTGACCTATCTTCACTTTATATCACAACTTTTATTGAAAGAGAAAGATTAATTTTTATCAAATAACTTGGATAAACTCAGTTATATTATATTTAACTTGAAATAAATCTTTCTCTGGCTTGAACCACAGAAGAGTATTTTAGAATCAATCGCATGCCTATAATTACTAGGCGTTTTGGAAAAATTGAGTTCGATTATAATAACTTCATGCATTTTGAATGCAATGAGTAAAATTGACAGAATGTATTTTAAGGATTCGAAATATTTCAATAATTTCACTCTGAGATTTGAATTTTTAAGTAAAATGTTTGTATTCTTCTAATTTCACTATAATAAGTTTAAGGGAATGGAAATCAGATTTGTAGTGCAAGCGTAAAGCATGTACTTGCTTGATGAACTGAATGCTCTGTTAATAACAAAATAAATTTCTCTTCTATGCTTCAAAATCTGTAATATTAACCACTCGCCGCCGAACGCTCCGATTACAATGCAATCTTTTTTTCCTGCTTTAAATGGAAAGCTAATTGAAAATTGATTGTAGAATGTCAATAAAAATAACATTCGGTGACAAAAAAGCAGCATTGATTATTGTCACGCATCAAAGCTTGCAGGCAATGTGAATAAATTATGTATTCCAGCTTAAGTGTTTATTTATAAATTTTTCTTTGCACATATCCCTGATCTGGAAAACATCCCAAGTTCATTAGTAAAGAAGCTTTATTATATCAAATTTAAATGTAGACAATTTTGAAAATGGATCAATTAAAATTTGATAAATTTGGAAACGTTCGGAGTTTTCGTGGCAGGCGAGATTGGATTTATTTTGTGTAACTAACATACTAAGGGATGGTGTTTTGCTGCTCGAACAGTCTTCAGGACGGAATCGAGCGGCAGTTGACGCCTCCCACACCCCCGCCACGAAGGAACCCACCCCCACCCGCGAATGTCATCGTCACCGTCACAGCCACGACGACCGTCACGACCGCTACAACGGTCACCACGGCCGTCACGACTGCCACGAGCACGACCTCGTCTTCGACTACCGCGACGAGCTCCAGCCCCGCTTCCTCCACGAATGGAGGCACAGCTCGTTACTATGCTTACGCGGCGCGAGGATGCTGCGTCGATTGTGCAGTCTGGAGCAATCATGGTACGATAAAATATTAAATTTTCAAATTTTCACTACCATTTTCCATTTTAATTTATTCTCATTTTTCTTCAAGGCAGGCCTCACTACCCTATGGGAGAAATTGGGGTATTTTGTTTTAAGGGGTTGTTTTTATCGTAGAGGGAAAGTGGAGAAAAACCGGGAAGACCGGAAATTTCAAATTGCCTGGTCATTAGAGTCACTAGACACCCTATCTATAATTATTTTTTTATAATTGCAAAAAAAAACATAATTGGAAATTCAGTATAGGAAAATAATGATAGGCCTATACTGATTTTCCTATAACATTTCTTTGTAAGGGGTCCTTTAAAAAAAAGGGAAAGTAGGGAACTAGTGTAAACACTGTGAAGTCTACTCTATCGATTTTGTAATAATTGAAAGAAAATTAGATCCTAATGACTAAAAAATAGTACATTAGGGACCTCAGCTGAATATAATAAGGGACAATAAAGAATATAGGGAGTGAGGCCTGTCTGAATAAAAATTTAAGAAATTAATTTCTAAATTAAGTCGAAACTCGATTAGTAGAAGAAAATTCCATTTTTTGTAATAAATATTAATAGAAAGTGGAAACCATGATCCAATAGCCGTAGTTGATCACGATGATGATTCTTCGGCTGAGAGTGTGTCGAGCGGATCCGGAAGGAGGAATGGGGATAGCGAAGGGTGGGTTCGTCCACCAAGAAAATCTTCTTCTCGACGATCGCGTCACCGGAAACGAAATGCGGTTGCCGGAAAGTCAGCTTCATTTCGTGGAACCGCTAATGTGCCTAGTGGTGGGTCCGGAACCGGAACCAGCGGTCGAACCGTTGCAAACGGTCTTAAACTGGCTCAGACCCAGGCGATTGCAGTCGCTGGATACCTCGCAGATGTCGATTCCCGACAGTGGCGGGTCTGCGATAACTGTTTTTCACATCGAGCTTCCTACCACGGCCGAGGTGACCTAAAAATAAATAAAAAATTTTTTAAATAATAGAAAATTATTTATCTCATTTTTTCAGCATTGGATATTTATGCTCATCTGAGATTGGGTTGAAGTTGCAGACGTCTAGTCTGACTAGTTATATAGTTAGACTAGTTATATAAAATTGCAACCCAATTCATTTAAATATTAAAGAATTTTTATTTGATTTCAAGCATTTTTTATCTTCCTAGGCTGTTTTCGTTGAATATATCATTCATGAAGAAGAATTATATAAGGAAATCATCACTTCCTCCTGAAAGTTCTGATATACCGAATCCTTCCTCCTCATCTATTTTTATCCTGTTTTACGTTTGTCGTTTATTTTCCATCGCATGTGCTTTCTGAGTGCTTTGCAACCAGCTTAAAATAATTCATTAAAATGAAATTTCTTTTATTAAGCTAAATCTCTTGCCACTAGCAATATCTATCTTCTGCGCTCTAAATATTTATAAGAAATATTTAAAGAACATTTCGTTTAGGCAACAGAAGTTTCAATTTAGTATCTATGATACTATGGGTGGCAAGGGATAAAGCGTATAATGCAAAAAAGACGAATTTATACAATAAAAGAAATGAGAATTTATAAATTTGTTCACATTCTTACTTGTTCATCAGTTTCTTGGGCTGGAGAGAGTAACGGAAGTATTGGTGCTGAGCGCCTGTCTCACAGTCTACCTGGTAGTCCAGCTGATCGAAAACCGAATTTCGAAGTCATTGGAAGTGCTGAGAGTCTCGTTGGTCGAGTACGTTAATTAATTAACGGAATCCTTCTAAGTTTCCTCAATAAAAACTTGATATTATAATGAAATACTTTTGCTTGAATACAGGTTCTCGTAGAGCAAGGTTTGGGAAAATACTGCGACCCAGAGTTTGTGAGGTACACCTCGAAAGAGATGCAGGAGGCAATGGACATGACTCGAGAGGAGATGGACCGAGCAGCTCATCAGCTTTTACTTCAAGAACGAAGAGGTCAACCCTTGACCTTCCAACTCCAGCAGAGTATGGATCAGCATTACAACCCTTTGTACAACCCAGGTCAACAGTCGATTGGTTATGAGCCTCTTCAGGAGCAACCGATTCCTCCTCATCTCCAACAACAGTTCCAAAGCTACCAGCAACAGCAACAACCTCAGCAGCAGCAACAGCAGCAACAACAATCTCAAGAGCAGCAACAGCAACAACAAAAACAATCTCCATCTTAGCACAAGTGAAAACGCGCAATGCGTGTTTCGTCTACCTAATCAGTCTTTAGCAAATCTGGTTCAGGAATGAATCCAGTGGGCTGCTTTTCTAAATACAGTGGAATTCAAAGGTCGTAGTGTCTCAAAATCCACAGGGATTGATTTGAAGATCAAGTGATACTTTTACTTCGTCTCCAATGACGAATTCAGTAATTGATTCGACGACTAGTTACATGAAGTAACTCGCCACTGAACTGTTCGAACTCGGATTGAGTTCCGAGTTTCGAGCTTCTGTTGTGATTCTTAAGATGAGAGTAAGAAATTGCCTGAAATCGATGTTCAACAATAAGCTCGTTTATCGACATGCTGCGCGTGTGCAGAGATGAGATCGTGCGTTCTTTTTAAGGTGGTACGCGTCTACCCATAAAAAATCTGGTGAACGGACCGAGCTTTGTAACAGCAACGTATTTTGTACCGTTTTTTAAAATCATAATTCGACCAAAAGCGTAGTTACTCAGAACTGATAAGTCGTTATTAACTCGCTATGTTGCGCGTTAATAGTCGTATAGAAGATTCATGGACTTTGCTGGTTCTTTCAAACTTTCCATTCAACTTCGACGTCAGTAGATTTACATTTTCTTATAACGTTTCTAATGTCATTCAACACTTTTCCAATATAGTCGTATTGCTCCAAGGTACAAACGGATTATGTCAACGTGTAATTGTAAGGTACACCTGCCACCTCCTAGAATGGAAACGCATTGCATTAACAATTAGTGGTCACAACATTTTTACTCATTTTAAAAATTGCCGGATTAATTTCTACTAGTAAATAAATACAAATTTCTGGTTTTGGGAACTTTTTTTCTGATACTTCTATTCCAACAAATGTAAAAAAAATCGTCAGTCTAGACATGATCTGAAAGTAAACGCAAACTAAAATCTAAAAGCGATTTGAATTTATAAAAGATTATTTGTAACTTTTTTTAAGAGTAAAATTGTGTTTCTAGTTCTAGAATTATACTTAATTATACTTTTAATTTGCATTAAAATATCTATGGAGTGTTTTAATTTTTTAATTCTAAAAATTATAAGCAATGCGTTTATATTCCTTGAGGAAACTTATAAATACACCTCCAGTTAAACGAATTGTCAAGTTACAAATTAAGAGACAGGCTACTTTATACTCGTACAGTATAATTTATTGTGTATCAAATAGCGTATTGAATTGTGGTGATTTTAGAAAACAACGGCAAAGTGCTCGGTCTTACAATTTACGATGTCTAAATTATTTGCCAGGAGTGAGCCTATAGTTGTTTGGGAGCTCGAAGTAGGTTCGTGAGTTGACAATACTTCGAGAGGTATGCTTTTTACAAAATTTAGTTTAATCTAGAAACGGTTAGGATTACGATTTTAATTATTTTATTTGTACTTGTGTAAGTCCTATTTCATCTGAAGATCCAGAAATGTGTCAATTTATCTGTGGACAATCAGGATTGTGAAAAATAGAAAAAAAAGATCTCTCAAAATACAAACAATTTCAAATTTTATTGAAGAAAAGTAAAAGAATAATTTTGACTTTAAAGTAATCTGAGCTTAACTCAAGGCATTGAAAACAAATTTAAAATTAACATATACCTAGATAAATTTAATAAATCTATTCTTTTCTATTTTTCACAAAACCTGAAGATTTTCAAAGACCTACGAAATTTCTCTGAATTTTTAAAACTTATTTTCCTTATTATTTCAGTATAATGATATCACGATGGAAACTTCTTCGCTGATTTTATAAATATAAGTCAAAACACTCTTATAATTTAGTTGTTACACTATATAAAACTTTAATAATCTATAAGTCAATTATTTTTGTAAGTAAAAAAATCTTGTACATAAGTTGTCTTTCGGTTATTTAACTAACAACTATTTTTGTTATTAAGTTTACTGAATTAGGATAATGTGTAATTTGGTTGCGAAATTAGTTTATCTTAATAATACAACAATAAAAGTTAGCGAAGAAGCTTTTTGAATCTGATTATTATATGCTTTTTTCGTAAGATGGATCATAGAAGATATAACAAGTGCCTAAGTATCTAATATAACTTCTTTCGGACCAGCGAAGACTTTTATCAACCTAGCCAAAGTATGATTATTCGAGTGCCCAACTCGATTTGTTAAGTACTATTGTATATTGTGTACATCGCGCGTACTGTTGCAAAGAAATGAATGACTCGATGCCGATATGGCGGGCACATTCTAATTCACATAACAATTTAAGAATATGAATTCCATTGCGATTCGTAATTACGATAATAATCAGTGCTTCTCTGTAACTTCGATGATCAAATAATGCAAGTCATAACAGAAAAACTTTCTCAGCATTATTTCAAGCTTTAAAAACAAATCAAGACTTTTTACAAAGGGCTAACAATTTTCAATCAGAAGAATTTCTAAGCAACATTTCCCTGTAATTAATTATCATTTTTTTTAGTTTGTATTGTTTGACCATTGAGGGAAACTAACGAAGTTGTAACGAAAGCGCTAAAAATCCAATACAATGAATAAGAATACGTTATTAATAGGTTTGCGTGTCTATTCAATTTCTCTTTTTGACGCTATCTAATTATGTTAAAGATTTCAAGCAGTAATCCGTAAAATAGTTCTCGTCGAAATTGAACATTATTATCCAAACAGTTGTATTCCTATTAATATAGACTGGACTTTCATATTCGTTTTCCAACGTCTTTCTTACCAGAATATCTAACAATCGTTTTGTACAATCACTAGAAAAGATCGGCTCTGATTCCTAGGCTGCAAAATTTAAAATTCATTGCGATAAAAGAATCTTTAGCTAAATAGAAAATTTGGTAAACTCAGAATTACCTCGTTTTGTTCAAAAGTAAGTTTCAAAGAGGTGCAAATTAAATTATTCAAAGTTTTTCGATACTTCTAATCTTCTTGTCTACTTGTACAATACTTCGATCGTTTTTGTGTAAAAATTAAGTACGCGATTTTTACCAAGTTTTCATCTGAGGTGTTAGAGTGTAGCAAAGTTTCGAATTTCACTAATAATAAGGAAACCATTGTATGAACTTTACGATACAGTACAGTTTATAATTCTTCATATTACGTTTTTAAATATGGATTTATTGCACTTTTACTTTGCATTGAAAGCAATTTTAATTCGTTATTACTTGTATAATAATACAAACGTGTAAGTCTGATTTTGAAAAATATAACTTGTTCTTAGTTCTAATGCACGCTTTTATTATTATTTTCAATAAAGTTGAAATACAATATTATAAATTAATAAGAGCATTCTACAATTGCGATTTTGTAATAGTCTCACTTGCCGCATTTCTTTCGCTGTTGTTTCCCAAAAAAAACTTAATGTGACTCTAAAATGAAGCATCTTCATTCCCGACCAATTGAGTGTACAAGACTTTAATGATTCATATACCGATACATCGAAAATTTTAACCAATAACTAAATTTTTCTATTTTAGATTACAATCAGACCGATTTAGATTCCTTCGTTTCTTTAAGAGAATAATACCACAGTATTAAGAAAATTTATTTTTTATATTCAATTCTCCTGCATCGAAGTTTTGCTTCATACATTTTTAAACAAAGCGATTTTGATTTTATACAAAATTTTGCATGTATTGATAAAATAGTAGAATCTACAATAATTAATTTTTATATTAATGCTTTCACATTCATAATTAAAAAACTCGTTTCTAAGCTTGAAGCAAAATTTCGCTCAAATATTTTATTTTTACGTAATGTAAACTCACAATTTTATAAATCTATTTAAGTGTAACGCGACCTACACGTTGCAAAATTAACACAAATTTAAAAGAAACCAATGACCAAAAGCACTGTTAAAAAAATTGGACAGACATAATTTCTTAATTTTTTCTTGACTCACATTTATTTTTCCTCATATCCGTCCAGTTTTTTTAGTTGAAAATATTTTAGCACTCAAGTTATTTACGGTAAACTTAACAATCTTTAGTTTCATTTAATTAAATTGAAGGTACAGATATCTACGATCATTTATGAGCGGCAAAGTTTCTTACGGTACGCACTTCCATTCGAGAATTTTGTATGATAAAACGTATAAACTTGTAAAAAATATATACTTCTAAGAAACTCGTGTTTAAAATTGTAAAAAATAATCGATGTATTTCTTTTGTAAGTCGATTCACTTTCCCGGCGCGTGTATAAAGTTTGAGTATAAAGCTTATCATCAAAATTTCAAGTAATTAATTATCTATAGATTCTCTTGACCATAACGAGCTGTGCGTCCCATGGAAACAATGTGGCACACAAAACGACTTTGAGATATTTTCGTAAATGACATTGTTGTTTAAATATCCATCGTTATCAAGATTTAAACCATTTTTCATGTAAAGTCGAGACGTGATAGCAACACAAATTCTTAGAATTCAATTTTAGAATTTAAATTTAAACTATCAAAGATTTTGATTCACAATCTTTGATAATCGATATTACTAATTTCGGCAATTTAGATTTGAAGCTTTTTAAATTAAAAAAAAATATAGTTGTGCTACTATCACATTTTAACTTTTCTCTGTAAATACTTATTAGAAATGCAAAGCACAGTAAGTCAATAAAACGATAAAAAGATTAAATAACTGAATGTTTGTATGAGTGCATTTGACAGATACGCACACAAATATGTTCAGTGTTCGTCATGTATGCCTTAATATTTGTCACTAGAATTTTGCATTGAATGCGTGCAAAAATCTATTAAAAAATGTTGAGGCATACATAACGAAAACTGTACACGCTACACGCATATTCGAAAATCGTAAACTGCCGCGATTACCTCCCGTTTTCGTTTTTTTTTTTAAATAATAATTAATTTTAAAAATTATGGTACCGATAGTGCACACTGCAGATCGCTGAAAATTGATTGGGCGATATTAAATTTATAAACCAGTATCTTTAGTTAATTATATTTTTATTATATCGTTTCGGAATTATGCAGAAGGAACTGTGAACAGCATTTTGTCGAGTAAGAAAAAAACAAAACTTGTTGATGTTGTTGTCGAAAATGTGTCAAATTAAAATATAAGGATTTCAAGTATCTTAATTCCCTGTGTGTTATTTAAAAAAAAACGTACGAATCCAGGCACAGGTTCCTCATTTTCCGATATTAGTATGTCCTTAATTTAATCATTTATTTTACATGTTTCTTATACAAGGTATGAAAACAAAAGTAGAAGACAGAAAAATTACATGCCTTGCCTTTAATTATAACGTCAATTATTATAACCATAAGTTAATTGTAACTTTTGTTGTATCATTAAATGTACGAAATGCACATTATCGGTCAAAAGTCATGCAAACATAACTACATAGTTAAAACGATTTATAAGAGTAATAAAGGCAAAAAAATATGTGGTGTTGATTTTTATCATGTTAAAAATAATTGGGTCCTTATAGCCATAAATATTTTTTAGTTGCATAATACTCTTGGCTGATAAAGTACATTTTATTTAACAAGACATCCCACTTGAGTTGAGAGAAGCGAATATGTATGTAAGTTGCTTGAATATCCTCAGACTCACGTGGAAATTTGAATATACCTAAAGCATCTGCACACGCATCACGTGAGATAAGGCGGGGTGAAACAAATTATTTTTTAAAATCTGTTTTGGAACATTTTAAAAAAATTGTGGCGTTTCATCAGCTGACATCCAAAAAATTTGAAAACATCACGAGTTATCCTAAAATTGACAAGGCCCAAAGACAGATTTATAAAAATAATTTTTACCACTCCATCTGAACGTGGAAGATCATCACCTACGGCATTTTAGAATCTTATCGACGTGCGATTCATTCGCAGTTTTGAATTACAACAAACCTTATTATTCATTAGGAAAGAAAAGGTTTCGATCGACAATGCCTCATGTTGTTATTTAATAAGTTATATGAAAATTTTACCTTAATATAAGTCAACATTATTTTAAATCTTGAGCAGCTTTCTTTGCCTTTACGAGTTCAACCAATTCCTGTAAGGAAAAGTAAAAAAATTAATTTTTCAATTCTTTGATAAAAAATAAACAAAAGGTAAAAAGGTAAAAAGGCCCTTACCTTGCATCTCTTCATGCATTCCTTCTTTGATCTGGAGGGTATACACGTTGCTATTTGATCCCATCTATCAGCAACAGTTGTTGGAAAAGTTTTAAGAGCCTGCTCTAAAAGTTTCTGTTCCGCTATAGTCCATGGCTGCATCTCCTTCTTAGATTCTTTTTCCTCATTCGAGGTTCCATTAGATATCGGATCCAATCTTTCAGTCACCGCTGGCATTTTTTCTTCAATATGATCTTTGGTTTTTTTATCAGCAATAAAATTATCGAAAGCCTTTCTGTTGGCTTGTTCTTTCAAAGTCGATTTACTAAAATCTGTCGATTGCAAGTCCTTCGCTTTAGCTAAGACTTCCTTAGCATCTCGTTTTACATCATCATCACCGTTACTGTGTTGATTAATAAAATTCGCGACGACTTCCCAACGTTGATTCGTTCCTGCAGGGAAAAGATTTACAGCTTTGATCAAAAGTTGTAAATCTCCTTCGGACCAAGGGGCTGTGCAAGTTTTCACCTGCTTCTCGGGAGTATTTCGGGTTTCAGCAACTACTCCAATTCGACGTTCAGCATGCATTTTTTGTTCAGTGTCTGCTATGATGTTCAGGAAACCGGTTTTTCCATCTGATTGTAATATTTTCATGGTTTCTTGTAACTGAGTCAATTTAAAAAGCTCGCACATCTTTTCAACACTTTCCATATGACGAATACTTTCCTCAGTGTCTTCAGCAAAGTAGTTTTTAGCTTTACAGAAGTCTCTGAGAGCCTTTCTCTCTTTACGAATGGCTTTTTTCTGAATCTCACGTGCCTGCTTCAGTGCTTCTTGCTTAGCTTTTTGTTCAGATTCACGTTGTTCTCTTTCCAGTCTTTCCTTTTCGGCAGTTTCTCTTGCTACTCTTTCTTCTTCTAATAGTCGAGCCCTCACGGCTTCTTGTTTTGCACGCTTGGATGCAGTCTTTCGATCTTTGTCCGCTTGTTGGAACATCTTTATTCTAGGGTCTAAGTTATAAGCCATGTCGACCAACGTACGTATTCTGGTCATTTCTTCCTTCTTTCGCTTGGCTCTCGTCGCCTTGTTCTTTTTTTCGATCCACTTGCGCATATCTCGACTGAAATAATTTTTATTAAGTGAGTACTTTAATCTTAAAAGAATGCTAAATAAATCTACTTTGAAAATAATAACTATATTATAAGAGATACTCACTCTTGACCAGACTCCTTGTCTTCTTCATCCAGGTAAGAATATTCTCGCCATGATTCAAAATCGTACCAAAACGAGTAAAACTTTTCAACCATCGCTCTTGGTGTAAAAGGATTTCCAAGTCGTGGTACATTTTTTTTTACGGACCATCTAGCATTCTGTCTGAATGCTTTACCCATGACAGCGTAAAAATTTGCTTTAGCCTCTTTCTCCTCCGGTAAATCATCGTTAAAATAGGGATCAATGCTGTCGTAGCTTCGTCTTTTAATAGGGTTTCCTAATGTTTCCCAAGCACGTGTTATACAGGTGAAATAATCATCGTCAGCTCGAACATCTTCACCCATTGCCTTACGCTTGTCCGGGTGATGCTTCAATATCTTGTGTTTGTCTAAAAATAACGTTGAATTAGTTTTTCAAATGTCTCTTTAAATTTCCAATATTAAATTGAAATTTTAAATAAGGAACATTAGAGTTGGCAGTTATTCTTAATTTATGAGATAACTTACAAGCTTTTTTAATAATATCCTCGGTAGCTCTATTTCTAAGCTTCGAAATTCCAAGCACTGCATAATGATCCTGATCTTTCCATTCTTTTGGATCTAGTGATCTCAAATAATCAAGATCATCTTCGAGTTGATAGTTATTGATGTCCTCTTCATCGGATGACTCCTCATCTTGGGGAAAGGATCGTTCTAGTATAGACTTCAACCAAGTCTCTTGCGATACGTATAAAACAACAGCATCTACTGTTGTGGGCTCAGTCTTACGTAGGGCTAAAAATAATAATATAAATATTTTAGCTTCAAGTACTCGAATGGCATACATGTCACTATACTTGCGATGCCAACTGAGTGTAAGAATAATTAAAAGTTAATATATAATATTATGAATCTTCTTTTAACTGTGGGTAAAACTACAAAAAATAATTTATAAACAAAATTTTAGGGAAAAATAATGCCAGTTAAAGATCAGGTATAATATTCTTACATAATTATTTATTAACTATATTTTACAAACCAAGGACCAAAAATGAAAAAATATATTAATGCATTAAATGAACCTTTTGTCTGACTTTGATAAATGTCATAAATTCGGAAGTGATAGATTAATTAGAAACTTACCAGGGAATTATAATATAAGCAAATTTATATTATATATGGCAAAATTCAACTAATTTAAGTAAATAATTAAATAATATTGATGTATAAAATTTGTTAGAATTGCAAGATATTAATTATCTTAAAATAAAGTACAGAGACTAATCTGAAAATCAGTACGGTTTCAAGTTTATCGAGTTTTGTGCACGACAATGAATTAAAACGTGGAAAATACTCTGGTAGTGAAAAAGCCATATTTGCCCATGCTCCAAAAATATTTTTCGGAGTAACGTTAGTAAAGCGAGAAATCTTTTATAAGAAATAATGATATAATATAGATTCGTGTAAAAATTCTAAAAATGATATGAATGAAATGTCTTTTGAAAGCGTTTAATAACTAAAAGACTAAAAAATAAAATAATCAAGAAGGTTGAATTAACCTATAATGGCCGGTAGTAAAAGTCAAACAAAATTAAATACTCACTCGAAGTCGAATTGGAAACGATGTGATCATCGGTGGCAGTAGTTTTTGCCATTTTTTCAGTTGGACCCAAAATTTTGACAAATGGATGGTGTGTGCTGCAGTAAAACGAAAATTCTGAAGGAGACTACCACGCTATGCACATTAAAGAAGAAAAATGCAAACGACAGACAGCCAAGCCATGAGCGGCAGCATGAGCAAAGCCAAGAACATGCAGAGTGGAACCAGTGGAACAGAAATTCACGCAATGCGTGCGCAGCGTCGTTTATATAATATTCTTGACCAAAATCGCGACAGCTATACATAAATTTAATAATTTAATCTGCAGTGTTGATTGAGTACCAGTTTTTCCATTTATCTTCCACAATTATTACATTTTAATTACTGAAATGCTACTAGCATAAATAAAAATCTTTTATTAGTATTTGAAAGCTCCCGCTAAATTTCTATGGTGTATTCGATACCAAAAAGAGGGCGCTTATTTCAAAAATAAATATTATAAGTAACTTATAAATTATGAAATGCTCTCGTAAAGAAAAATTTCTTATTAATAAAGACATAATTAATAATTATCTGCAACATTTCTATCAAGAAAAAAAAATATTATAAATAATAAGGCAATTCCTAATTTAAATATTGGAGCCAATCACGAGAGCCAATCAGCAAGCAAGAATTTCTTCGACTACGGAAGTGAAATTTTGCTTGTTTAGACAAGAACGACTGAAGTCAATGGTACAACATATCGAGATCTTTTTCCTGTTCAAACTGGTCAGTACGTTGAGTTCAAGCAAACAGAATTTGACTTCTGTAGCTTTGAAGACATTTTTGCTTGTTGATTATTGGCTCAAATGGTTAAATTCTTGAAAGTTTGAAAAATTTGTAAAAACCCGTTGGAATATAATACATACTCGATCATTGTTAGTGTTCCGCTGTTCGACGCCGGTCGTCTGAAAAATCTCAGTAATTTTTATGGTCGATATGTTTGTACGAATTTTGTGTCGAGTTGTTTATTTATAGTGTTAAAAAGTAGATTCGCGAAGTGTTTAGTGTACTAAATCATGCCAAAATGTGTAAAAAGTCAGTGAAACTGCAGAGTGCTTATTGTCAGGTTATGTTTGTAAACTTTTAGCGTTGCTATTTTTCGTTCTGCCGACAAGAAAGGATTGCAATATTGTTTCTTTCGTGATTGACAGTTTATTGAGAACTGAAACACAAGAGGTTTGTACGATATTATAAACTAAAACTTTTCATTGTAAAATTGTAATTTTGCTAATCATTGCTAGTATCGTATTTTGTCATACTCTATATATATATATACCTACAAGCTAAAAACCATTTTTATGTTTTCAGATTCCATGACTCAAATAGTCTTTAAGCAGATCCAATGAATCGTATTCCTAAAAATGTGAGTTGTCTCAACATTGGATGTTCGAAAAGCCGAAAAAACTATAGCAGAAATAAGTAATCAGGAAATATCAAAGGTCAACGAGTCTTCTAATAAAATTTATTGGTGGTGCGTATGATTTTATTAACAGTCTTAGAAAACCTTTTATTTTTCTATTAAATTATAAAAATATTACATTTTCCAATTAATAATTTTGAAGATGTTCTGAGAATTAAATCGTTTAAAATAATTTCTCATACTTAAAGACAATATTTTAATAATCATAAAAATGCAATTGTCTATTTTTATGGTATATTCCGCTATAGCCAATAGGCTATAGCGATCTCAGAACGAAATAATTTGCATGCAGGTAAAATACTATTTTTAATAATGAAACCATTATCATCTGAAAATTAATTTTTGTATTCTGGAACCTAAAAAACTTATTTCCGAGATTAAAATGCTTTTCAGTTTCCTGGGGAACGGAATACAAAATTTTTTAATACTTTTGAATTTAAAATTACATATAAGTCTAAAAAAGAAAAAACTTATTTTCTTTGGAATTATTATAAAATTTTGTTTTGTTCTTTAGATAGAATTTTCTTCAAGTGACTTGGATTATCGAGGATGTGTTTATCAGACGATTTGGATTATCGAGGATGCGTTCGGCAGATTACCTGGATTTGATTGAAAAAATGGAGTGTAAAGAGGATATAAAACTTAAAAGGGACGCTCTTTCTTCTACTTATACTACGGAATCAAGGACTGAGTCAACCTGCTGATGATCTACACTGCTCAAAATATGAGTGTGTAGGTGGTGAGTTAACTTTTTAAGTTCCTCCTTGTCTTCAACATATCAGAAACTAAAGGTTTGTACTGATACGAAGACATAGGTTGTAATTACTTATTTAAAACATCAAAGTGACCGCTGATTCTATATCAGTGAGTGGATAGATTGTTTTCATTTTTTAGAGCAGGCTTCTTTTCTTGGATTCTCTTTTCCTTACCTTGTTTTTTAATTTAACTGGCATTGTAATTACAAATTATAATCTAATTTTTGAAGTTATTGTTGGAATTTAGCAACTTTTAAAGCAAATTTTAACTATACATAAAAACCCTGAGACCAAGAAAAGACGGGGAATTAGTCGAATCAAGGGAAATTTTTAATCGGTTCATGTATGTATACATGCTAATCATTTTCTTTGTTCGTACTTTTCCTTTGAATTGATGAAACCCCTAAAGTACAATTTTTACAATTAGTGTAAGAGTGTTTTTGTTTAAAAACAAGTTAATAATTAAATTTAAATAAGAAATTTTATTTTTCAATTTATATAGTATTCATATTTAACAATCAGGATGTCTAGTGATCCATAGAAAAACTGAAAATCTCCTTGATGAGAAGATTAAAAATAGAACCATTTCAATTCAAAATCTTGAATATTTAAAATAAATATAACTTTTAACAATTTGTGGCAACAATTTTTGAAAATTGAACTCGTATGAGAATAAATTTCTAAGATAAATTTTTCAAATATAAACCCATTACAAATTATTGAAAATTCAAATATTTTTAATTTTCATAAAATCTGTCACTCAATCTGTATATCCTTATTCCTCGAATTATTCGTAAAATAAACGAGGAACGGAGTATTTTCAATTCATTTGAAGAATGAAATGGGAATTTAGATTTGAGTATTTGTAACAAAAAGTAGAATTATGTATATTTAAAATACTAAATAACATTGTTTGAATTTTTAATTGAATGTTAATGAAGTTTAGTTTGAAATATTTCAAATGGAAAATTTTTTAACATCGAAAGCCTCAAGTTTTTAGTTCAGAAAACTCAGAAAATGACAAAAAGAAAAAGGAATTGTTTATTTGTGCCTAGAATTTCGTTGTAGAGAATCGCTAGACACCCTGACTTTCCTTTTAATTAAAATTTCTTATTGAATAGAATATTTTTTCAGTCCAAATTAAAATTCCTAAATTAAAATATTAAACATAGAGTAGGGTGTACTAATGGTTTAACCTATGGAAAATGTTGGCATACACCGTTTAATTTTCTAATTAAGTAAGGCGTAAAATGCGTGTGTGTGTGTTACTGTTTATTTGTGCCTTACTTGATGATTTTTAATAAATTTCTCTCTTATAGACCATCATTTTAATCATTAAACTTATGATTATTTTTTTAGTAAAACCGACTTGATTAAATTAATATAAGTGTCAAGAATAAATATAATTTAACAATGAACAATGTTAATTTACAATGAATATTTTATTAAACGGTGTGTGATTTCAGGGTTGGAGCTGGTATGTGTGTGCCCTAACGTGGCCTAAAAGCTCAGGTGTCGGATACGTCCCGGGACGTAATCCCCAGGTTTAGGTTTTTTTTGCACCGGGGCGGTATAATTGAGAACCGTGGAGTGATTCTGTTTGTGTGATTGTTTTTTCAATTTTTAGTTATAGCTAGGGAGGCAGGTAAACTTTTCTGGAATGAATGTTTAATTTTAAGCAGGTAGAGCCAGAGTGTAAAATATTTCTTGCGTGCGTTCAATATTTTACCCTGAATCAGATATTGTTACAGAAGTACTTTTTCTAAGTTAGACGAATTATCTGTCATTTTATGAAATTGTTCGCCTGATAACAATATCAACTATTAATTTCAAAATCGATGCGTGTTATCAATGAAAATCAAAAGTGCTCGAGATAATGAAGAAGGGAAATCTAATTTTCATTCAATATAATTTGAATTAGGATCTCGAGCACAAAATTCCGTGAATCTAAGTTTAAACTGTGTTAAATGTTGGTCCATTTTTTGATGCACGAACATTTAGCAATTTATATTTTCCACGTTAGTCACTATGATGTTTTGCATTTTTATTGTACTCGATTTCTGTGAATTTTATGCATTTGTATGTTTTCTTTTCTTTCAGAATTTTAAAACTATTTTTTTTTTTTATGAATTTGGGTGGGAAGAATACCTTAAATTGACAATTAATTCTTTTTTTTTTTAATGAAACTTATAAGCCTCTTTATAGAGATATAGTTTATTCTCTGACGTATTTTTTAGAATTTTACAATTATGTTTTATGGCAAAAAGGAAATATGGTTTTAGGTACCTATATTTTCTGTTTCACGAATTTAATTCGGGTTCCTTTTCTCTGAATTACAGATTTTACTATCTTACATTCATTTTTATCCGCGAGAATGTTGGTACTTTTATATAATTTTAAGTTTTTGATGAGTGTTTTTAGTGCAAATTGTGAGTGCTTGATATTTATCACAGGTAAGTAAAGTTTTCTTTATTATATAATTAATTATTAATATATATTAATTATTATGTTAGTTGATAAAATGAATAAACGCTTATTCTTAATAGCGCGCCAAATGTGACCAATGAGCGCTCAGTTCTAACGCCTGCGCAATACTGAACGATTTCTGTCGTCTGCTTTGTCTGCGTCGTTTTCCTTATTGTTTTCCTCGTGCTCAATATTTCGACTGCACCACGTTTTGTTTCGTTCACGAAGTAAATAACTGTTTAATAAATTACAGCAAACATGAAGGTTAAAAAAATTAGGCCACAATCGAATTCAAGTCTTAAGCAAGCAGTAAAAAATGTCAAGGATATATTAAAGGTAAGTTTTCTATCGAAATTCAAAATATAACCTCAAAAACCTCACACAAATATATATTTTATTGTATATTCGTAAATAGTTACGATTCTTACTTACAGTTTAACAATTTACACGAAATATTATTTAAATTTTCTACTTTTGTTTAGAAAGAAGATAAGAAAACACAAGAATCACAAAAAGTACAGGTAAGGGAGGAAAAAGACTTGAAGTATACTGCAACGACAGGAGTAGTGTATTTAAGGCACATTCCTCATGGATTTTATGAGGAGCAAATGAAGGAATATTTCGCACAATTTGGAAAAGTAATTCGAGTCAGGCATGTTAGATCAAAAAGGGTAAGTTTCATTCAAAATTTATAGCCATTAAATGTAATACAAATTAATTTACTTATTCAATCTTTTCTATAAATATTATATCTCTTTTCGACTTTTATAGTCTGGAAGAAGTCGAGGATACGGTTACGTAGAATTTGAAGTCCCAGAGGTCGCCAAAGTTGCCGCAGAAACAATGGATAATTATTTAATGTGCGGTAGATTACTAAAAGGTAAAACTAAAATTAACATTTATTTTACCAGCAGAAATTTAGTCTGTATTGCCTGGAATTTTAAGATATTTCAAGATAGATATATAGGTTAATTTCTAGCCTTAAATTCTGCACCATACTTTCTTCTTTTCCTTTAATTTTTTGTTTTTGCATAATATGTTAATCATTTAATTTCGTTTCATCCAGCTGCTTACATTCCACCAGAGAAACAGCATTTTGGTTACTTTTTTGGAAAAGATTGGTCTGAAAGCTATTATCCTAATCTGGAGAACAGGAAGAAGGAAGTGAAGCTTAATCACGGAATTATCAGCAAAAACAAACAAAAGAAAATGGCGAAGAAGACGCTCAAAAAATTATCCTCTCTAGAAAAGAAACTGAAAGAGAAGGGAATAGATTTGAAGTTTGAACCTGTCGATGTTCCAACTACATTGTAAATATATTTTAGTCTTTATATTTCAACACTTCTTTATTTTTTGTACCACGATTTTTTTCGAAGAGGTTTTTTTTGTTTAAAGAGGGAAAATTGAAAGATTGATTAAATGAAATAGGTTTAATAAAATCTTAACTTTAGAGTAGAAATTACATAATATTTACATTCTTTTTCGAAAAGCTTCTTACGATCCACTTTACTTTTGTTGAGAGCTTTTTGTTCTTTTCCACTTCATTCGTCTGTTTTGAAACCAGACTTTCACCTATGATTAAAAAAATTAAATAATTAGTTTTAATTAGGAGAAAATTAATATTTAAAAAATAGTTCTTTGAACATTTGAGAATATTAATGTAAGTACCTGGCGCTCTGAGAGATCCAAAGCTACAGCGATTTCGTAACGACGAAGGCGTGTTAAATAATTACTGTGTGCGAATTCGGATTCTAAATGACGAACCTGTTGCTTCGTAAAGGCTGTTCTTTCTTTTCTTAGTTTCTCGTTAGTAGATCTTCTTTGCTTCCCTGAAAAAATTTAATTTGAACGATGGTATTTCATATTTTTCGATTGAAATATTTAATATATTTATTTTTAATTTACGAGCCTTCAAATTTCAAGAATGAAGGATTGGTTGATGTTATTAGGAGAAGGAGATTGATTTTCAAAAGCGAAAGAATAATATAGAGAAAGGAAAGAATTTTATTCGTGGAGATGAATTTTAACATAGGGTGATTCGTCTTGTTTGACAAGGTCAAGATATGTTTCAGAACCTTGATGAAAGGAAAACAGATTGGGAAGAGCAAAAGTTTTTGTTGCAACTGCGGTCAGATGAAAATAGCTGTATATTCAATGCGTCACTGCCATGAAGCGACCTTATACCGCAGATCCAACAGTGTTGATACGTTACGCTTGAAATGTGGGCTGTTGGAAGTTCACATCTTGAGATAGAATTCGCTTTGCTTCTGTACCGCTATCGCGGTAATAAAATAATGCCTGACGTCAGGGGGAAAAATTCGTGCCCTGCTTTTCTCAATCTAAATTCGACAAATAGATAAGCTGTACTGCTTCTCAGAATTCACATCTAGATTTTTCAAATGGATTTTACAAATTAATTTAAAGCGCTTTCTATTAATTTGAATGGGTTTGACTTGAAATTTTTTAACGGTGTGAGATCCAAATTCAAGATCCTTAAAGAAAAAATATTTATAAAGTGGAATTATATTGGTTCTAAGATCATAAAACTGAGGCCGTAAACTAAATGAAGTCAGGCTTTTGGTTTCTATCTTATGGTTTTAAGTAAGGTCTAAAAAGTGAAAAGTTGATAATTAAAACTATATTTTGCATAAGACTTGCCAAAAGAAACAGAAAGGAAATGTTTCGAGTAAATAAGTCGACAATCCTTATGCAACATCTGTGCCTGAAATTACACTACAATACGCCATAAATGATTGTTAGATAAATATTTAGGCTGCCAAGAGACCGTTATGGCCACATTGGCGACAGTAAAGGCATAAATGAGACTATTACAATGAATTGTCAACTGCTAGTTTTTTAGATTTAAATTCCGATAAAAACACTAATAAAAAAAATTAAGTTTTTAAATGAGGGAATTGTTTGTTACTTGATAAGAAGTTAGAAGAAATTTAACTCAGATTAGAGACATTTTCGAAAAAGTTCGCTTTTAGTAAATTACTCAAAAAGTATTATTTCGGCTTTTGGAATTAGAACTTTTGAATTAAAACTCTTTTTAATTTTTTTCAATTATGCGGTTGGGAATGTGATGTGTTAGCATTTCCGTTTATGTAATAATGATTTTTAAATCCATGGTAAAGTCTATTTCCATGTCTAAAATATTGCATAAGATTTAAAAATAAATCGGAAAGCTTTTAGTAGCTTTTAGTGAGTTCTGAAATAATATGCAAACCTTTCGTACATCTCTTTGAATACTTGGAAAAGAGGTGTAAAGATAAAATCTTTTAAAGTTTAATCCGAGTTCTAAGTTCATCATTTGAACTTTTTAGTTTACTTAACAAATATTATAATTAGATATTTTTTCGCTCTGTAGCTGTAATCACTTTTTAAATTAAATTACGTGTATGTTTACTTTTAAAATTTTTTTGTAAAATGATAAATAAAAATCCAATAATTTCAGTTCACACAAAAAGATTAAAAATTAAAAATTGTTTCGTTCTACACGCTCTACAGTAAAATAAACAAATCGAATTTTGAGGATAGAAATGGGATTCAATACTCTTAAAAGTAAATAATACTTTGTTATCAGAAATAAAATTGAAAATCTCACCATCTCCAGTATTAGAAATATTTGCCAAAGAAGTTTCTTCCGTTTGTAGTAATTTTGAATATTCCATGATATTTTGCGTAACTTGCAAAGGTCGGTATTCAAATTCGTTTTCAGATCCAATTTGCGAATTCTCTTGTAGATATGGTGTTTCCCAGGTGCGAAATAACGAGGGCGATGGAATTAGTGCAGAGTTATTTATTTTTTCAAAAAATGGATTCTGTAATGGCAAAGCTGGACTGACAGTACTCGACATTTCTTTATCTGTTAAAGAAATTTCCATGGGGGAATAATTGCCTGATTCTGGCTGCAAAGCCTGCATCCATCTATCGAATTTAGAAATTTTTGTATTGGTAATTATTATTATCAATCCCTAATAATTTAAGTCCGATAAATGAACTAGTAAATTGAATAATTGATATTTCAAATAAAGGCCCCTTGGATATACATAGTCAAAATTCTTACGATCTTTTTAAAATAAGTTAATTAAAATTACCTGTGAATATGATAATTTTGATTGAGTTCATTGCACTGTTGAGGGCTCTCTACACCGGAAATAGAATTGAAACCAATAGGAACCATATCCCAAGTCCATTTGTAGTTGTAATTTGAAATTGATAAGTCATTATTTGTGTTGAATCGAGAACTTTGACAATCGGTGTAACAAGGTGGAGGTGTTGGTGGAAAAGCAAATGAGTTTTCCACTCTTGAAGTCGAAATGCATCCTTGATATTGATTCATTGCTTAAAAAATCGAATCATTAAAAAATTAAAAATTGGTTTTAACAAATCGAAAAAAATTTACTTTATTAAATGAGGTTTCTGAAGATTTGGAGGGATCAAAGAAATTGTATAGATTTTACGGAATTTCAAGAAGTTTCTAATGGTTTTAGGTAATTTCTAGAATAATTATATTTTTATGAATGATTGTTTATTTAAAAATATATACGTACTTTGATAGTAGAACTGCCAAATTTGAATGCTTTTAGTTAATGTAAGCTTTTATTAAATCCGACTGTCACTATAAAATGAGTCTTGACTTCTGCAAATTGTCCCGACACTGTTTAGCTACTAAATGTCAAACATGCACATATGTGAGATTGCTTCTAAAGATCAGATCTGACTGTAGATTGTACAAAAGAGACAGAGGGACGAGGGTTGCTGATACGAAGAACACTGAAAAGTGGAGGAGTAGGGCAAGGAAGTCTCCATTCGTTTCAGACCCTTAATTTTGAAGATCCAATCATGTTCCTTTTTTCTGAAGGAAATTCTATCTGTGATTCTAAGTTGGCAAAAATTTCAAACATTTTTTCTCAATCTTATCATTTCATAGAAGTGACAATTTTAGTCATCACAGGTCGATACCTATTCATCTTTTTTTCATCTATTTTGAATTTGTCATCTTTTCACCTTCTTTCAATTGATAAACTTAAATCATGAAAAATTATTGATAATTACAACCCCTACAAATGTTTAGCTACCTTGTACTATGTGGAGCAAAATAATTGTCAAGAATATTTAAAGAAGAGGAAGTTACCTCGACTAAAAAGATTTTCTATTCTAGACAGTTTGTCGCCATACTCAAAGTCTCATATTTCGCTAGAATTTTGGGTTTCCTGTTTCTCAGGTCAAGTGTGGGTTCCCCTTGACTATCCTTCGGTCTTCGGAGCATAGGGGTTCATATATGAGATATACGGATATGGATAAGGAAGAAGGAGGCGTGAAAATGGAGCAAAGAAAAGTAAACAATGATCATGATTAATAGGTTTCCTGTATAGTGTAGACTCCCGTAGAAGACCTGTATCTTTATCTAAAATTTGCGGCTATGAAAACCGCCACCCACTCTTTTCTTCACTCTGTTTTCTTAGGTGGATTGAATCCTCTCCAAAATTAACGCGTTTCAAAATTATCATATAAGCAGAATACAGGTTCAATGAATTCAATTAAATCAATGAAAATTTTACCTTTGAGCTCTTTTAATTTTGCAGTTTAAGCTATTTTCGTGAAGTTAATTATTTGTTTGTTTTTTCAAGAAGTTCGAGTTATTATAGACCGCCCTCCTATATTATTAATAGTCTTTTACTGTTGTGATAAAGACAGTTTAGGAACTATTCCAAATATTGTAGCAACTTCTAGCATTTTAGACACTATTTAATTTTAAAACTTCAAAATCCATCAAAATTTTTCGGGATTCAATGTTTAAAATTTTATATATTAAACGATACTAATGCAGATCTATATGCAAAACTCATTAAACATTTAAACAAAATATTATTAATTTATTAGGGAATAAAAATATAATTTGTTGTACAATTTTGTGGTATTTTTAAATTCAAATTAACACTTGGTTTGGCATTTCCTGTCTGCTTGATTTTTTTAATAGAGTGTGACGTGAGTTCATGTTTCTATGGGAAGAATCGGAAACAGTTCTCACATATCAAATATAGCCATGGAAGAAAAATTCGATCCGCATCCTTCTCTAGCCACTTGCTATTCTCATTATACATACATACAATTTTAAATAAATTATAAAAATGTGACAGAAGAAATTTATTTTTATAGTTTGGGACTAATTAGAGAAATAGTGTAAGCATTATCAATTATAATTAATTCAATTATAATTAATAGTAACACTAAATTGACCTTATCTTTATAAATGAATTATATTTTCCGACTGCAATTCAAATCTAAGAAAAGGATCTTTATTCATTTTCTTGAACGCTGCTAGTCATAAAATCAGTGTATTTTTATCCACTCTGATTCGTGCTTCAAATCGCACTTCACAAAAGTCAGTATAGCTTCGAAAAAAATATAAAAAAATTTTACGATGAATATGAAGGACTGGGATATTATATCGAATACTTCAGAAGCACTAGCTTCGAATGAGGATGGATATTTTTGGTTATCGCGTCCAAGTACTGGGTACCCGGTACAGAATCCTGCTTCAGTAAATCAAACCGGTTAGTTGCCTTTCGGCCGCTACGAAGATTGTGTATTTTTCAATCTACTGAAAGTGTTGTGATGTTATTAATTGAAGCCTTTGATTGAACATAGAAGCTAGCAAAATGCGACCGGGTATGTAACAGTGAAGTGTAAAACATTATCATTTTAATTTTTTTATTCAAGATTTTATCAATAAAATCAAAAATTTTAAGGTAGGCCTTTATGAAATTCTTTACTAAAATTTCACTAATGAAGACCTTGAGAATTTTTTTAAGCCTTTAAAAGAAGTAATTAAATTAAGTTTTTAGAAATATTTTTCACAGATGTTTGATAAGGAACCATCGGAAATCATAAAATAATAATTGCAGGGATTATAGAAGTGACAGAACAGGCTTATGCTCGTCGACATGGTCTTGCAGATGATGAAGTAACGTGTTGGAGGCCTAAAACAAAAACAGTAGTTATGACAGTGATTGGAATAATCGTTTGTTCTTTCATTATTTATTGGTTCGTAAGTTCGATCATTCATGGCTATAAAGAAAACGCAAAAGGATTGAATAATCGACCGAAAGTGACGCGATCAATACCAGGTGAAATAAAGGATTGTTGTATTGTTTTCATTAAAAAAGAAAAGGTTTTGATAAGTATTCTCTCGAAATTTGAATTAGTAAAATAGATCACAGTTTAAAATTAGTAAAAAATTTAACTGATTCAAATTTAGAGAGCTATTTGTAAATTATTGATTACAAGTTTTCCTTGGCATTGAAATTCTCTGGCTTATTTTTCAGAAATAAATTATTAAACGTCGTGGAATAAGCACGGTTAAAAAATCTTGAATTCAATCTGGATGTTTCTGATAGTTCTATATTCTGCAATGTACATCGGAGTTCAAAACTAGTTAGCGAAAATGTTTGAAAAAAGGTGTGTTGATTAGATGACAAGAATGATCAATCTCCTTATTATACTATTATAATCATAAAAAATATATTTGCAGATGTTGCAGTATTCAGAAGGAATTATCATCAAACTATTACAAAAGATTTAAATCAACATTTCATTATCCATTTGATAATCTATAACCAAACTCTTTTTTAAAAGCAGTATTAAAATTAACCCTATCATGTATGATGTACTTTGTGTAAAATTCCCTATTTATCTTTTCATTGATATTACTTTGAAAAGAATACTTAATTTTTTACTATATAATGTGAAATGTTCTGATTATTCGCACAAGACATACTTACGTAACTATTATTGATATTACTAGATAAAAGAAATATTTTAACAAACATGGGTTGTTGTCAAAAAATTGTGAATATCCCAACTATTTTACTTCGACGAAAAAATTGTATCCCAGCAATCTGTTAAAGAAAAATATGCAACTTATTGAATTTCATGTCGAGGCTGTTTTAGTTACATGTTATAATCATCTGGAATTTTGAAAAAGAAGACATCTGTAGATTACCGAAGAAGACTTCCAGTGCCTTCATGTGACTACGAGTGATTTTGACTTCGTATTTTTATTAAATTTGAAATTGATGTTTACTATTATTTGTTGTAATTAAAATTTAGTATGTTTAATTAAGAGGCAACAACTAAAACAAAGTTTATCGAAAATAACTGTTTTTTTTCTTTTTATAATGAAAAATTTAAAAAGAAAATACTCCCCACTCTTAAATATAATGGTATTCTTTATTCCTTGTGATTTCTCCATACAGAGTGAGTCTGTCTTTCAGAAAAGACAAAAGGACTGAAACAGCCATTCCTCTTCTATATAAACATTGAATCTATAATACATAAGTATTAGGTAATTGCAATAAGTATGTATAATTTATATTACATACATAATTTCGTACAATTTCTACCAAAAAAATATATGGTCAAAGTTCCGTATGATTAAATATAAATTTACTGAAATAATGGTTACATTTATGACAAATATGAACAAATGATTTATTTTAAGCTAATTAAAATCAATGATTATTTTATAATCAATTTTTTAAAATTTTCAAACAATATAATTTACATTAGGAGGGAAAACGTGACCATATATTTTTTCAGTATAGGTACACCAGTCATTTTTCTTTTACGAGTTACGTTCCACCTCTTCTCACTTCTTTTCCCTTTATTTTTTTCACCTTCTATAATTTCATACCTTATGTATTTTCATATAACGGTAAAGTTTGGATCTTTTATCCTAAATTTATCTTTAAGAATTTTAAAAGAAGCCAATATTCTTCTTAATAACAAGAAGTTGCTTCGATATTGTAAGTTGAATTTTTCGTATTTACAATGTTTCTACATTTCGCTTTAAAAGAAATATCTTCTATCTATTTCAAAATGTCGAATTTTCTTTTCGTAACACTTAAGCTAATGCAAACATTTTACATTCAACATCGATAGACACTCAGGTAGCGCAAAACTTAATTACCAGTTTTCCGATTTATTATCGACCTAATTCACAACCGCACTTTTCAAAATTAAATAGAACTATATTTCTTGTTTCCATCACATGTCTCTTCTTCCCGCGAAAAAAAAACAACATTTTCTTAGGAATATTATTATTGGTCATTTAATTTATGGCATAGGATTAAATCTGATACATCTTTTTCAAGTTTTCCAACATTTTTCTCATAAAAACCAAATCTTTTAACTTAGTTTCAATCTAATTTAAATATTTTAAATATTTAAAAATATGCCTGTTCGAAAAATCTGTATAGAACTATACAGGGCGAAATATTTTATTCTCTCTTTAAAAAATAGGTGGGCAATTTTAGAGGGGTCTAAACGTCAGATTTCTTTGCAGTATTTTTAATTTTCAAAAAAGTGTGTTTTCGAGATATACATATATTATTTATTCAATTTTAATATTTTATTCTCGGGTTTCACAAAACTTTAGAGGCTTGCAACATAGTTTGAAATTTACAATCTTGAAAATTTGGACAATTTCCTAATTTTCGATTTTAAGTCATACAATTTGGATTTCAAGTTTCAAGAGATCCAGTCGTGGTTCCAATATTAACGACTTATTTTTGCATAAATATTCAAGTTTGAAATTTGTATTTAAAAGCTTATTCAATTTGCAAATATGGAGTATTAAATGTCCAAATAAAAATAAAAATATGAAGTGAATGTTTGAATAAAAAAATACTAACTTTCTAAACAACCCTCATTTTACGTAGTTACATATCTCACTCCAATTTGCATTACACTCACACACTCTGCACTGCACATAAAAATGTCAGTAATTATCTAAAATACTTGGTGTCACGAGGTATTGCACAAATTTCTGGTCTAAAAACGGGATGTCAAGAAATATTTAATAGACGAAGGACGCAATTTTAAAAACCCACTCAATAATAACATCCCGTCTTAATTCACAATATATACAGTTAGACCACGTAAATATTGACTACATTTAAATTTAAAACATATCTGTAAGTCTGTATCCCATTCACATTATCACTGGATTCGTTTTTCACGAAATTCATAAAATTTTCAATTGCCAAACAAAAATAGAATTTCTATACGAAAAAAAACTCTTGAATTGTCTTGTTTAGTGATTGGTAAAAATAAAGAAAAATTATACTATTACTTTCTTCAGTAAAGGAAATTAATGGACGTCTTGATGTATAAAAAAGTAAAAAGTCTTCTTTAACAAACATGCTATGTATTTCATGTAATATTTCAGCATTGAACGTTCGCAAATTTAAATAATAAAATATGTACTAGTCTAAAGCAGTCTATAAGCCCCGTTTTCACAAATTTTTCGAGTAAGCTATGCCAGTTTCACGCAACGTTCTAAGCGTAACTATACATTATACATATTTTCGGATCAAATTTAACGAGATGCAAAGTTTTTAAGAATCCAATTTATCGTTTAAAAAATTTCATTGGTACACAAAAAAAAAACTTTTCTAAGCGATTTTAACTATTTTAAGAATTGTTGTTTCCTAAAAAATATTTTCAATTATTAATGGCGTTGGATCAAAATTCTAATTTCGAAATTCGATTCCTTCATTTTACTTATCAATATTATAATTAAATATTTTTTCGCTCTGTAGCGGTACTAACTTTTCAAATAGAAGTATTTGTAAGATATATAGATATAGATTTAGATGTAGATATAGATATAGATACTTTTCGAATAAAATGAAACGATCGAATTTTGAAATTAGAATTTGAACCCAATACTTAATACTCGCTCTTGAAAATATTAAATTTTTCAAAGAGAAATATTGTTATTAACGTTGCAAATAATGTTAAATTTCGTTTTTGAGCGATAACTATAGCCATATTTAATAACTCGATTTTTTTATTTGATCAATAAAAATACCTATTTCGAAAAGAATATCAATCTGATCAGAAAGATTTATCGTGCCGATCAGATGTCGTTTATCTGAAATCACATTCTCATTACACAACGCGTAACATTGAGATCAGTATCTAAAATATATAACAGATTGAAATATCTTGAGTATTATTAATTCCTTTACAAACTATCTAACATTCGAAAAATAGTACAGATTGAAACCTTGACTTCGACGCTTCAATTACACTCATCGTGGAATGCACATTATGCCACAATTTCGAATACTATCATGGTTCTATATCTTATCGAGCTCAACCTCGAAAAAAAAACAAGTCTTGTCTCTTCTCTGATCAAAACTGCGATTTTATATCAAAATTTGCATTCACGAAGGAATTTATATATTTTTTAAGTTGGAGGTCATGAGTTTAATATAAACTGATTCTAGAAGCTTGATATGTTCTTCCGTGTCATATTCTGTAGTTTTTTAAAAATCTTGAGATTCTGATATAGAGAAAAAGGATTAGAAGAGCACTTGAAGCTCGAATTAAATTTAAAGGTGTTGGGTTCAAGTTCTAATTTTAAAATACTATCTCCTCATTTTACTCAACACCTATTATAATTAGATATACTTTCGCTATACTTTTCGAAGCAGAAGTATTTCTTCTTAAAAAATAAGTATGAGGAAATTAAATTTTGAGATTAGAACTGGGATTCAACGCCTTTAACTTGAAAAGATAGAGAAAATATAATAAATCTGAATCTTAAATTTGCTACTTTACACAAGACTCGTTTTTTGCTTAACTCTTATTTCGCTACAAATACGCAGATTGTTTACTGCTGTGTTCTAAAGCAGCGAGGACGTCTTGTTTCTGTCTGACGTAAAGTCGACCCTTTTTCCATGGATTTTGAAGCTGAAGGGGTTTAAAGTCATCCCTGAGGCAACGTTCTCTCGCACCTATTACGGCAACTAGGCAAAAGTTATGTAATTCGTCGGACGTGTAAATTGGCCCTTCTTGACCTTTCAAAACTACGGCCATATTGAGCTGCTTAACCACTAAGTCAACCACTTCTCTTGCTGTGGTTCTTGGGGTTACGTGGAGTTTCAAACTTGTTCCAGACGCCAAACCAGTTTCGTAGGCCGCGTAGACCTGAAATTAGAAAATGTTTTGTATATAGGAATTGCAGTTGTTTTGGTAATTTGATACAATAATCGTTAAATTAATAGCATCCGATAAAAGCACAATAGCTAATTAAAGCATCAATGGTTAAAAGTTATTTGACTGAAATCACTATCACAAGCACTACAAGACAAATTTTTATTGAAGAAAAAATTCCACGTGGAACTCTTCATACAATTCAGTCATCACTTTTTTTACCAATTTTGGGAATTTGTCACCTTTTCACCTTTTTTCATTTGATACAATGTAAAATGTTTTGAATGTTTAAATGGGATTCCACGTGAATTTTTTCATCTGGATTTGTATACATATATATTAACACAAAACATATACCGATAAACATTAAACACTTAGTGGATAAAAGCACACAGATTATTATGAAGTGATCAATTTTTAGATGCAGCGTTTATATTCAGCAGCTTACTCATATAATTGCTGCTTCGACCGAGCTAGGATAGGCCGAACTGTTGCTAACAAGTTTCACTAAGACTTGTGGGGTCCTACAAGGAAAAACACCGAATCACATAGTATTTGGAAGTTTTTCGGAACAGTAATAATAAAAAATCCCGCATTTTAGGGTCGAATTTGAGTCGAAATTTCAGTTTAAGGGTGTTGGATCCAACTTCTAATCTCAAAATTTGATTTCCTCATTTTACTTAATAAATACTGCATGTAATTAGATATTTTTTCGCTCTTTATCTACATTTCTATTTTGAAAAAGAGAATGCCGACAGAACGAAAATATATGTAATTGTAATATTTGATAAGTAAAGTGAAAAGATAGAATTATGTGCTTAGTGCTTGGACCCAACACCGTTAAGACAAATCAAAGATAAAATCATTCAATTCGTCTAATTGGTTAAAAAAAATCTCGGAAAAAGGATTATTTTTTAGCGAAATGTTGCAAATTGCATTTAAATCTCTGGTAATCAATAAATGAACTAAATTTTCTCTGATTTAAATTACATTCTAAATTGTAAGCTGTTTCACGTTACAAAAGCGAAGTGTTGAACATTGTGAAATAGAAGCAAGAATGTATTTTGAAGCGAATGTAAATAAATGAGAAATTGATGGATGATCGATGATTGCAAAATTTCATCTAAAAATATCGCATATTCAATTGACAAGTTTGGTCATTTTCTTTAGCCAAAGGATTTTCTTTTGCAGTTATCAGATGACTGCTTTTGAATTTCTCTGAATTCCTTAAAATTCTTTTAAATTCATCTTGAATTCTCGAAAACTTGAATTATTTATTTATCAATTCCATGATAGTTGTGCTTTGGATCATGAAAATAAAACTAAGTCGTCAATTATAATTTGACAGTACTCTTCAATTAAACTATAAACTATTTACAATAGAAAATGACTGTTGACTCTCTAGATTTCTAATCAGTAAAAAATGATTACCTGTAAAATTCCAGGAAGGGGAGCTGGCATCAACGTGGCTTCGTCTTTCTCCTCTTGCAGTTGACTATCCATTGTAGAACTAGCCATGGCAGCAACACTCGCAGTGGGTTTCGTTGATTTGATTTTAGCATGTCCAGGTTTTATACAAACACTGGAATTTGGAGTCGTATATTCGTCGCTGCTAATGGAATGCATACTGTCAGAGGTGGTATTGCTGACGCTTAAAAGACTCGTTGTATTGGTCATGGCTGTAGACACACTTAGAAGAGAACCACCATACATCATAGGCTTTATGTTCATCAAAGGACTCGTGCTTGCCGAAACGGAAGTAACAGTAGCAGATCGGTTCCTCGGGCTGTGTTTGTACTTTGCTAATAAGAGGGTATCCTCAGACTTAGAAGGTGGAAGTCTCACGTTTTGCAAAGGATTTAATTGGTTTTTTCCTGTACTACTGCTATTGGTCAAGTTACTCGCACTGCTTACGGGGAGGGTGGATTTAGCAGGTTCTGACCCAGTTGATATATTAGAGACATTGCTTCCTTTTCGTATGTACTGGCTACTGGGCAATTGCTGTTCGCTTTTACTGAACTCGGTTGTCAGTAGATTCGAAGAGGAGTTTGTTATGTTGGGACCCGGCCAGCTACCTCTTCCTGGACTCGATTTTACGAGCTTTGGATCTCTCGGAGGAAGTTGTAAGAGACTTCTCTTGAGACTGTTGCCACTGTTCTTATTTCTGTCGAGACTTAACAGGTGTTTTATGCAGATTCCAGCGGATTGGTACTGTAACATAGATCATTTTTTACTTTATATTTTACTTTATATCCATAACATTGTCATAAAAACAAATGGAGAAGCGAACATTTGAATTAATGCCGTGGAAGAGACATTTTTTCTATATTCTCTACATTTTCTACTCACATTGGACTGAGAGGATCCTCTATCTCTTGCAAAAGTGATAACATCAATGAGCCATCTAGCGCCTTTCCAAACAGAGTTCATTTGAGTCTGAAGATCCTGAAGTCTCGTAAGTTTGTCTTTCGCAATGTTTAACTCGGAAGTACTGAAAGCCTCTCTGTGACTATGTTGCGCCTGAGCAGTATCCAATTCTAGAATGCAACTCAACCTCGAGTACCGGTTGATAACATCTTTTTGATAGGTATTTAGGTGTACCATCTCGAAAACTTGTATTGGTAACGAGAGAAGATCTCCTCTTTGAAGTAGAATTTCCCTGGTACCTGGAACGGAACAGGCAGTCTCAGCTGGAGGAACTGCGATTAGAAATGAGACTTCGTGGGTAAGATCGATTACTTCCGCGTCGTAAAGCCTGTGTACGAGAGAATCTTCCGGATTGATTTCCATGTGACCGAACAATCTCTTCACAGTTGCCGCAACGATATCGATAAACTGCTTTTGCTGCTCTGTCCCTTGACATTCGTTCGAAGCGTTCTCCTTTTCTTCTGCATCCTGCAAGGTCGATGCATTTGAAGCCTGGATTCGGGTCATTCTTTTCAAGTAGTCCCACTCTTCACTACAAGAATATAAGGGATACAGTTAATTTAAATTCATGCAGAATAGAATAAAATTATACTTAATACCATTTAATAATATATATAGAAAGCTTTTAATCTTAAACTTACGCAGAGACATGAGGATTATCTCGAATTTTGCAGTGAGGCAGGACGTTAGGTGATTTGACAGGTACAACCACTTGTATAAGGTCCACGCTACTTTGCATCTTAAGGTATCCGAGGTAAAGTCCTTTCGATAACTTGATGCTACTAACTTGATGATAAGTCATTTGTTCCTGAATACTAGCCATGAGAATTTCTGCCACGTTGCTGTCTTCGTGGGTGATAATCTTCTTGGTAACTTTGCTGAGAGGTAACCACCTACTGTTCAAAACTGAAACTAACTTCGGTGTTTTAACGTAGTTGATTGTGGAAAATACCAACGTTCCTTGATTGTCCCGAACTGGTTTGTAATAGAGTTTTCCTAAGTCTTGTGTACAAAGGGCCGCCTGCAATGAATTTAAATTGGCTTGTTGAATTGGGAATTGTACTATGAGAAATTTTAGTCAAGTTTATCAAGTTTCGGAATCTAGGTAGTTTCAAATTGAAAATATTTTCTTATTGAATGGGTTTGTTTTTTTTGGAGAATACAAACCTGCATCTGAGAAGCAGCTTGGAGTAATTTTATTCTAAAATGGTTTGTAGAACTGCTGTGAGTCTTTTCCATATCTTGTCTGAGAGTTTTAACGTCATCCCAAGTGCAGGCGACCTTCATTAACCAGTGGAAATCGTTGTAAATACAGCTAGGGTACGTTTCATCCACTTCAATGACTGGTAGAAAGTCTTCATTAGTCACTAGCACTTTGTCTTCATGGTAAAGAAGACAAGCAAGGAACACTCCTCGCCTTAAGTTTTTCTGGAATTTACTCGTAGCCGTGAATAATTGTTTTATTGTTGTTTTCTTCTTATGATTACGTCTCTGCACAGCTGGAGTCTCCTGTGTGTACTCCGGTCGACGTATGTCTGTGAAGAGGGTATCTAATTGCTCCAAACGACCTGCGAACCTTGGCACTCTTCCATCAATATCTCGCCAACCTTAAAAATAATTGCAATTTTCAACATCAGGCATAATAATAATTGTAAATAACAATTTCTACCAATTCTAAAAGAATTAGATGACAATAGGTACTGTGATGACTAAAAAGTTATTAAAAGTTTTTCTATGAAAATTATACATATTAATTAGATCAGTTGAACTGTTTTTTAATAGCATATTCAATTTTAATTGGTGTAGTAGCTATCTATTTGGATCCTGAGATAATATTGCAAATTAGGCTAAGCAGTTGACTCTACTTACTGCTTGGAGTTACATAAGCCGGAGTCGAAGGTCGAAATCTGCTATAGCCTTTCAAATTTCCGGCAGCAGCCCTAAAATAATACCTTTGACCTTGTACAAGGCCATCGATTCTACATTCTCTCTGCTTCATGTCTAGGACTTCTTTTTCTCCAAACATAATTGAAAAATCGTCTTTCACACTCCACTGAACTTTGAACTTCGTGCAAATAGGCGAATCGTGTGAATCAGATTCTTGAAATCTGGCGGTGACGGATGTTGTACCGGTGACATCTACTGCTACTAAATACGGCATATCAGGAGGCCCTGAAATAAAAAGAGTAAAATATTCAATTTTAAAAATAGTTGAAAATAATTTAAAAGATATTAACGTTTTCAATTTTAGTTTACAATCTTTTTTATGTACGTTTCTTGTTAAATCCATGATCAGAGTTAAATTTTGTTTGCATAATAATGTTCTTCAGCTTATTAATCTTCATTTTATGGCGATAAGAATATTGTACTATAAAATGTGATTCTACGTAAACTTATGTGCTTTAAAAGTTACAGGCTCTAATATGTATGCTTATCGTAATAAAGAGTGATAAAAAGCAAAGTGAAAATCTTAACACCAGGGCAACAGCCATTTCAAGGTTTACAATCCAAAATAAATCTTTGGAAATATCATAAAATTCTTGGGAATAATTCTCTTTTTTCAAACTTCTTTTGGTTATTATGAAAAAATTGATTCGATTCTTCTAACTCTATGGAAACATTTTTTGTTCTACAGTCGGAAAAATACTAGTCGTCTTAGTTTCTTTAACAGAATCGACTTCAATTAAAGTTTATTTATTTTAAAATCAAAGCGAAAGAGGAAACTTCAATACATAGATTGAATTCGGTAGGCAAACATTGCATCAGGGAGACTCACTTGCTTGATCAAATCCCAGTAACATCTTCCTTAAAGCTCGAGCCCTCCTTTCCCAAAGTGCTAGTTGTTTGTCTTCTGTGCTCCCTCCACATCCAGCTAGATTGTTGTGTTGTGCAGAGAAACTGGACCTATGACTTATTGGTTCCAAAAGGGTCGTGCCACCACTTCCAGAAGTACTACCACCTAGCTCTTGTACTCTATGTTCAGCTTCCGATAACAAGGATGCCAAATGACTACCCAAAGACTCCGGCGATTTGACTGAAAAATTTTAATGATCAAATTAAAAAATTGCACATTGTTTCTGACCTATAAAGCTGAAATCTTCCTATCTTAAAACTCTTTTTACAAGATCAATAAATGGAAAAATGTGAATTGCATGTCAAGCGACATTCAAGTTACATGAACGTTTACTCATTGTTTTATTTACATGAATAAATTGCATGTGCAATCTCGAGAGGAAGGTATGTCAGTTCAACTATGTCTATGCATGGTTTGCTCCTTCCATTTGTTTCACAAGTGCACAGTCGAATGGTTATGCAGGAGACGGTTGACATTTGAGCCACGGCTATCAATCCGATTTCGTTTTGTATAAAGGCCAATAAACCGTAATGTCTGCATGTTGCATAACATAAACATGCACATTACCTACGTAATACTATTAATCAATAATTCCAGTCAACTCTAATTTGTTTTTAAATTCAAAATACCATTTCTGCTTTTATCTCTGGCGACTGCACTATTTAAATATATTTTTCTAACTTTTTTAAGAGTTAAGATACGATAGAGCGTAAAAAATACATAAAATGTGTTTTATATGCAAATCAAATCGTATAAAATTCTCTGCACTGACATCCCATACATCAACATAAAGTGAAGCAATGCAATTCTACCTTTTGTGAAATATCTTTTTTAGAAATTCTTTTAAGATTTATGTGGACCATAATATTAAAATTAACATTACTTTCTGTTATTATTATTATTATTTTAAGTAATATTGAGGAATTTCGGAATGGTTGGAAATGCAAATTTAATGGTTTCAAGGATTTAAAGCGAATTTATTTAAGTTTAACTGAATTTTAAAGAATTTTATGTAATTTGGGATATCCCACATCGAGTCAAAAGCCCTACACTCAATTTTCGGACGAGTTGGAGATTCCAATTGCGTTAGAATTAATTACGGTATAGCGTGTTGCAAGCACGTGTTTCGGTATCTCGTTATAAATCAGGAGAACCACCCGACAGCTATATTTTGAATGCAATTGGCAAGACTTGCATATTTGACGATAATGAGCGCCGGAAAGTACATATCTTGATTAGATTATAAATTTAACAAATGGGATTCGCTGAATTTTTATCTATTTAATTATCGATTTTTTATTGTTTTTCACAGTAAATGTGAAAAAATAGTAAAATTAAAATAGAAGTAACAATGCTAATGTAGAACAATATTTACGACTTTGTGCATTAATTTTCAAGTTTCTAGCAGAGATACTTGATGTCATATACATTTATGTATATATTGGCCCAAATGAAATGCCCTTAAGCAGCAGTAAACCCAAAGAGCTTATTTTGTGAAAATATATGCAAATTCATAAGCTTCTGCAGACATGAAATTCCATAAAACTTCTTTATGTTATTTAAAGAGAACTCTTGAAAAAACAGTCAGTACATACAATATTTGTTTTACATGTAAAAAATATTCATAAATATTTTCTTCCTCGTATATAAATAACCGCCTACGTAAAAGGAAACTCGATATTCAGCAAGGGTTAAGAAAAGAAAGCATTTTTAATCGATAAAACATAAAAACTGAACAGTAACGAACAAAAGATCTAGATGCGCATAAAGATTCAAGAACAAGATTTAAAACGAAATCGACGGAGTCTAAAATGTTTTTAATTCCGGACGACATATTTTTGTATTCTCATGAATTTTTTAGGTTTAAAAAGAGATTTAAAATATTTAAAGAGATTTTAGGGGATTTCAAAACATTTTTAGGGATTACGGAAAAATTGTCAAGAGATTTTATGGAAATCCTGTGAGCTTGAAAGATTTACGAGGGTTTTAAAAAATAAATAATGTATAGATATTTTTTGTTATAAAAAAAGTTTCATGTTTTAAAGAAATTTCTGAAGATTTTAAGGGATTGTAAAAGAAAAAACATAGATTTTACGCAATATTTTAGGCCTTGTGAAATCGATTTATTAAATGTAATTTTAAGATATATATTTATTTATTATGTAATTGAATTATCGATGTGCTTTACGGAATTCAGATGGCATTTGATGACATCTTTCTTTAAATGTCGATTCTCCATTATTTTTTGTTCAACGCCGAAAAGCAATAATACCCACGTGGAATTCGACGTGACGCGAAATTCTAATTGGAATTACGTTCACTTCGCTAGTTCTTTTTACGATATCCAAAAATCGATTTTACGGAGTTTTTGTCGTAGTGCAATGGAAATGAAGTTTTCCGAACTAAATTGAATTCAATTTATTGCGCTTTTCGCTGCAAATTTGAGATTTTCTACAGATTTACGTTCACAGTGTTCTATCTTTTGAATAAAATTGCAGAGAAGCTTTCGAGATCAGGGATTTATCTACGATTCTTTTTTTCTCAATCGAGAATATATTCTTTGATTTAGAGAAACCGTATACTTTTTCTATTACATGTTATATAAATTTGAGAAACAATTTATATTTAACCATTTATATCAAATTTATTTGACATATGTATCAACAATATATATTCCCAAGAAATAATACTTACACTGATTCCCTTCTTGTGCACCAAATGTAACCAACATCTTTGCCAAGGCTCGATTGTTACTCAAGACAGCAACGTCTAGTGGAGATAAACCGTCACTATTTACACTGAAATTAAACAAGAAAAAAATTAGAAATGCGCCTTTAATAGAATATATAGTCCCTAATTAAACATGCTTTTAAACAGCTTGATATATAATTATTTTAAGAAATTATAGCTGAACTGAAATACATATAATTGAATTCCTGAAATTTATATAAAATATGTAGTAGATTTTTCAAAGAAGTCCTATGTGGTTTACGATAAAATGAAACTGTCTGTCGCAAATAGGCAGAAGTCCATTTTCCGCGAGATACACATCCGTGTACCTCTCAAACATTAATGAATTTCCGCCTACAAAATGCCCAATACGTGGACAGAATTTGTGCTAGCTTGAAAGCCTTGCTGACATACATGTCTGTGCACATATAAGGAGAAAAGGAATCTGATACAACTGATGGGATTCGATTAATTTAATCTACTTCAATTACAGTTTCTACTTTGATCTCTCAAATCCAATCTTTAATTGATGTTAAATAATAGTCCAATGGTAAGGAAACTTCAGAGAATTTTATTCCTTGAAGAATGTTAGGAAAAAGTCAAGAATAGATTTTTTGAAGAATGATAAACTTACAAAATAATTATTAATGATAAAGTACTAAAGATTTCTGCAGGCATTTTAACTATTTTTTTTAAAAACCAGAGATTATAAATAATTTCCAATAAATTCAAAGTTTCTGAACTTAGATGAAGATTTTATATTTATTTTTTATTGAGAATATGTCGTACTGCTCTTAACTTTAACTTGTTCAGGGTTTGTGAAATCTGCATCTGACATGTTAATTGAAATTTTGAAATCCGACAGCAACAAGAAGTTCATAATTTCTCATGCTCATTATACACCATTAAATTTTTTTAATCACTAAAGTGCATGCTTGACAGGAAATAAACTCTGATTATCAAAATATTTGATAAAAATTTCCTTATCATTGTGTTAACTTCATGCAGATATAGAAATTACTCTGTAATAACTTGAAATACAGTTGGAAATTCTGATATCCGTGTAAAAACTTTCTCAAAGGTGAGATTAGAGTTGAGAGAAGCACGTAGATGTGATTGAATCTCTTCAATGCTCAAGTAACTAAAACTTCTTAGCCTTCTTTCAAAAGAGAATCGTTGATGCCAATAAGCAAAGAGAGATGGATGGAATAATTTGATAAAACCCGGTAATATTTGACTTCAACTGAAATTGGTTTCAGATTCTTTCCCCCCTTGCTCTACTTTAGGAACTTTTCACAAATCACGTAATTTCAGATTTCCCTTTCTCTTTTTCGGTTTCTAACTTTAATAAATCAATTAGATCCATCGATAAAATGGTCATACAAGACCAGAACTCCACCCTAATCTGGGGTGCCATTCGGCTTAAGATCAGGGAAAAAATAGGTCAAGATTTAGGTCAGAAAAATATTTTTTTTATTTAGGAAAGAAAATGCTTTCATTTTTCAACGAAAATTCTAAATGCTTTTATTTAGAGAAGCTAAAATCCCAAATGTGAAAAAAATACCCAGAAAAATAACAGTTAAAATTTCGAAACTGCAAGTTTTTTTGGATCATGTATTTTTTAGAGAAGGATCTATAAATTACCTGTTTACATTTACATCCGTTGACTCTAAAATAGTTCGTGCCTTATCCAAATGACCGTGTTCAACAGCTGCAAACAAAGCTGTAAAGGAAATTGAGAAAAATATTAATATTACTGTAAAATGAGACAGTGAATTAATTCTCGTTACCATACAGTTGTATACAACGTTTTATTGAATACATTCTTAAGAGTGTATTGTGAAGGTGAAAACCAAAAAATATGTTATAAACAATAATAAAAAAATGAAAAGTAAAGTAATTCAAGAGGAATTCGATTTCAGACTCACATTCATCTTATCACTTCTAATTTATAGTAAACCAATATTTGATTTTTGGGAGTCTGGTTTCGAATCTCCTCTGAAAAAAAAAACGAAAAAATATACCATGCAAATGTATATTCAGGGAAGGTTGTGCTGTGAGAGGATTGATGAGAATTGATGACAAGTTGTTCAAGTGATGTTGTTGCTGATGCTGTTGATTTTTCTTTTTTCCAAAACCCTCTAGGAACTCCATCCCTTGTTGCGATTGCAGCTCTATGTGGGATAAAAATAAAGCTTTAGAAAAAGGGATATAAATGAATGCAAATGAAAGATAATCTACATATCTGGAAATTTTGAATAATATTTGGAAAGTCAATTGCTCAATAGCGGTGGCTTAATTAGATAATAAATTTTACTCTTTTTTTCTCTTAACAAGACTCGAAGGTCGGAATTTAACTCTTTGGAGGTGACAGACCCCACCGTAAATCATGTCATTCTGTCATACTCTGTCGTAAATCTCGCTTAACTTCCGTGTCAGATAATTAGCTAAGGAATGCGCAAAGGATAAAATTAAGTATTTTTATATCCTCGCTTAATGATAATAGTCTTATAGGTTTTTGCGACTTTTTTTTCTAAGCAAATACATTTTTTAACACAATGTTCGTATCTTTGATTCTATCAAATTCAATCTCATGAATTTTTATGCGGATTTAAATTATTTCGCACCCTTATAAATTCAAATCGATATAATAGGATTGTAAATTTCCTTTGTATTTTCAGACGTTTTATATCATTGATTCTTTTTTATTTATTTTCGAGAATCAACAATTTATGATCTCTGCTTGCCGGCTAAATATTTGGTGAAGAAAAATTGAGGGGACTTGAAAAGTTCACGCGATATAAATTTCAGAAATAAAAAGGTCGACAAATATTCAAGAGCTTTTCAGAAAGAAAAGAAAAAATCTGTTTGCTTGTGTCAGAACTATTACTTGTCATGGAGATAACTAATTTCAAGTAAATGTAAATCATCAATTTAAGCTGTTTTCTCCTAACAATAAAAATATATTCTAAAAGTTTTTTTTAAATTCTAGTGGGGATTTATGAATAAAAGTTACATTTCAGTTTTTCGGGAACTATACATTATTCATGTAGCGATTGGAGAGAAATACTCTGCGCATTTAAATTTTTGATACGTATAAACGTTCGAAATGTGTTTTTGTTTGATCAATTTTCGCCCTCAATTATTAAAATATTTTATTTAAAATTTGAACGCAGCTTTCAGAGTTACAAGCTCTCAGCTTGCAAAACGTGACCAGGAAAGCGAAGGTAGAACTAAATTGGGTTAACAATAAAAAAATTTGACCTCCAATCCAACTCTATAAAATTTATTCATAAAAGGAATACAAAAGAAATAAATGAAAAATGAATTCAAAATAGTTTTCAAAAATTCAACGAGAATTTAACAGAATTTAAGAAAAATTTGTTTAATTTTTTTTGAAACTTCAACTTGAATTCTTAATTTTAATTTTAATTATTTTGATTGGAGGTAAAATTTTGATAAAATTTAACTATATTAATTGAAAAAAGTGACGACTCTCAAGAGGTTGAATAGCTGACAACCTAGTATGATAATTGAGTAAAATGAAATTTTTTTGGATATTGCATAGGTCATGAGAATCGTGTTGTAGGTACGACATTCATTCTTAATGAACAGGGACGTTCTTAATTAAAGTTCTTAACGGAGGGGTGAAGCCAGGAGAGTCTGATTTCCACTTTTTAAAAGCAGAGAAGGACCTACTTGATCCTGAAGTAGTTGTCACCAAAATGCGGTCATGGCTGACGGACTCCAGGTCCTTGGACTCCTCTACAACCTTTTTCCAACCAGTCCTCTTAACCCGGAAGCTGCTACGACTTCCGCTCCAGAAGTTGGCAATATTATCGACCGTTCTCGGTCTCAAAAACTTGGATGAGTTTGTCGAAACTTTTTCGCGAACAGGTTCCTCAATTCCACAGAATTCGCATCGAATGTCGGAACCAGTTTCATCAAGTTTATTTCCCGAGCTCCTCAAATCGATCCCACTTATCGAGAGCCTGTTCTTTTCTTGATCTATTCTCCGATAATTGTCGTACTTTATTTCTCCAATCATTCTCGAATCTGCCCTTACTCGGCAACATCTTCTGAAGCTTTTATAACTCTTGAAATTACGATTGATCATATTTAGATCTTTATTTTCCGAAAGTGCCTCATTATCTGTTGACAAAGTCTCGTTATCTTTTTCCGAATCTACAACAATCGTCAGGACATTCATTTTTTTTGACTCTAAACTTTGCACCTCGGAAGAATTTTCTTTGCTGGAATCTTCCTTGATAGACTCTTCCTTGATGGATTCTTCGACAGCATCCAGGTCTCCAGGTTGCACTTCGTGGAAGAAGCTTGACACAGAAGAATCGATCGAGCTGTCTAAACAGAAAGTAGGATTCTCGTAGGAGCTGTATTCTCCAACAGGATGAATTGGAAACATCCTTTTCTCGGATAGCTTCTCCGGATTCTCAAGTTGAATTTCTCGAGGAAGCTTGTTGCTAGCAGATTTACTAGTTTCTCGATTTTCCTGCTTATCTGTAATTTTATCGTCATCCTGCGAACGCTTTCGGTGTCTGCCCATGATTCGATTCGTCAGAGAGAGCTTTTTCTTCAGATCTTTTGCTATTTTACTAGATTCTGTGAATTCTTTATTCTCGGTATCAAGGGTTTCCGATTTGTCATCAGTCTTTCGTTGCGCTCTATTCTTTTTGTGATTATCATCTTCAGTCTTCTTTGTTCCTCCCGAGGGTTCCACTTTTTTTTGAAGAAATGAAAGGCTCCATTGACTTGTTTTCGCTTCGGGTTCTTTGGGATGCGGTGCAGCTTGGGACGAAATTTGATTCAAGTTCAGGTTTGTGTGGTTTCGTATCTTGGATATAAGTCTAACCGAAGCTCGAAAGGACTTGGTCCTCTTAAAAGTAGACAATCTGCTGGCTGACGAGCGACGGGAAAGCAGCTCCATCTTTGGACTTGCGGTGGATTCTTTTCGGAATTTCATTTGGAGATTTTTGATTTTTCTGGTTTAGTTATTTTAATTATGTATACTAAGATATTTAGATAAATATATATTTAATCTCTTTCAATAATCTCGTAATTCTTTGGTTGATTATAATATATTACTTGGCGAAATCTTTGGATTGGTAAAGCTGAAAATCAAAGAGAATTCGGTGTTAGAGAGAATATTTTTTTTTTTTAGAATCTCTCCTTTCTGAAAACCGGGAAGCGTGACCTCGTTTATATTAATTGGAAATTTCATTTTTATGCTAGTTTTAAATGTATGACTATATCTAGCTTTATTCTACTTTACGAGTTTTTGCTAGTCGTAATACATGACTGGAGTTAATTATTCTGGACGGAAGTTTAAAATACCAATGCTCGCTAATTTGATTGTCCCAATTATTCAGAGAATACCTGGATGGAATGACGAAGTCAAGTTGACTTAATCAATCCGTTTTATACTACGATTTCAGAAATACATTTTCCCCGGTTCAGATGACAGACAAGACGAATTTAGATTAGATCGATGGATTTTCCGATGATAGAACGAAAAATATATTTCATCTTTCTCAGTACTAGTGTCTGATAAGTTATAAGTTATATGCGCTTCGAATTTCAAATATTTTACAACCCGTAATCTTAATATCATTGCAACATAATGTATATTATACATAATAATCTTACTAATTCCGTTCGTGAAAAAAATGATAAATTTACTCCCCTATCTTCTTAAATCCCATAAAGTTTCTTAAAATGCTAGAAATTTTTTGAATATTATTAATTGCAATTTCCTTAATTATTATGCAATGTTTCTTGCGCGCTGTATGGTGCATATAATATTGCTAGTTATTATATAATCTGCAATGCTATTCATATACTTTTTCTTGATCTTTTCATTCGCTGAATCTTAATACTTTCTTCTTACAATTAGTTTTATCTAAGTTGAAGATAACCAGGGGGAAAAATTACGCAACTTTTAAAGCTTGCTCTTGGGATTTAAGTTACTGTGAGAATCGCATTAGTCGAACTGTAAAACTTGCGAAATGAGCGTTTTCATCATTAGTAAATGGTGTTTGCAGAGTTTCTGTTTTTGAAATTTGATTTTCAACTTTTTACTCTGAAATAAGAAGGATTTTAGAGGATTCTAAAGAATTTTTCAGTATTTTATGAAATTTATTGAAAAATTCAAAAAAAGTATTAGTAATTGAATCGAGAAAAAACTCTGACGTAAAGGATAAAAAGAGAAGAGTAATAACATTTTAATGAAACGAATTTTGTTAGAAGCTTTCATTAATGGATTACGTGCGAGAAATCTTCCCCTATAAACTGAGCAATGAAATCGTCTCCCTCGATCATTGACATTGATTATCATCATCATTGTGAGCATTTTCTGCCAACGACTCTTATTCAAGAGGAGAGAATCCGTTCGTCGTGTACTTGACAGTCAAGCAGCTTTATTATTTACTTGGGACATGCACTTATAGGCAATTATCTTGCTTGACAATTGACTGTTATAAGAGAAGAGAGGGTTCACAACTTCACATCTACCTACGCCCTACTTCTATACCTCGTCTTCCTTCTCGAGGGACATTCGCTCAATTTGTTGAGGCAATAGATTTTATTGCTTACGTCCGTTGCGTGTTACAAGTCGACTTTGGATCGCGCCAATCACGTCGCGAACAAAGATTGACAAGAAAGGTTCCCCAAAGTTAGAAACGATCTTTTCTAAAGGTTCAGAAGTAAGCCCTCTCTGGCTCTTCCACAAGTAGACATTTCATGGGTCAAAGTTTTTTATACGAAATATACGTTATTCCCTTTCGGTGATGGGAAAACCAAAGAAAATACAAAAGTCTTTTATCTCGTTGAGAAAATATCTGCTGATATTATATTTCATGATAAAAATGGAATTTTTCGAAATAAGATAAAAAAAAAACTTATTGAAATCTAGGAAGGAAAAATTATTTAAGAAGATTTGTAAATTAAAAAAGAACTATGTAGATTGTAAATTTAATGATACTTGCTATGTTTTTGGAATTTTATTGAAAAGAATAATTCTGCTGAAGGTTTTAACATTTTCGGTTTCAAATAGCTTCACGTTAAAGTATTAATGAAAACCGAGTTATTATTTTCATGGCTTCAAATGAACATACTTTTGTGCTCCTAAGTTTATTACAGGTTATAACTAAGAGATTATGACTTACTAATGGATTAATTATGTAGTTACATGTCATAAACTCGAACTAGCCAATCGATTTTCTTCGTTATAGAGTTAAAGAAAGAAAACTGACTAAGGAAAAACATATTCAAATATTTGTAAACTGTTTCTAGTTTAAAATACTATCACTACTGAAAAAAATTCCTTTTCTCTTTTAAGGAAGAGTCTAAAAAGTCTTAATGATGAGAGCTGACTTTATTACTCTAGCGAAATTATACGAAATTCAGCTTGTGATCAGAGCCATAGGGGCGTATTCATGCTTGACTGAACAAAAGGAAAATCCTCAAGCATAAAAGTTACCAGCGTAAAAGCATTGGTGACTTCCTGTTTTTGTCTTCTACTTGATAATCACTCCTGAATACATTTTCCGCTTGCTTTCTCGCAGAAAAGAAATTAGGGATTCGGGGTCATCGTACGAAATTTTTTTAATTCGTTAAAATTCGAAATCTATTGATTTTTTATAATCCCTCTTAAAATTTTGGGAAACCTCTTAAAATCTTTTCAATCTGCTTGATTTATGTACTAATAAATTACATCAAATTGAAAGATATAATTATTTCAATAATTTAACAATTCTAGGTTTTGAGAAGCTTAAAAATGTGATTGAAAAATATTAATTAGACCACGAGGACTGAAATGTTTACCCTCCCTCAAATAAAATTCATTTTATAGATTTTTTCCCAAGAGTCGTTGGAGAGCTGTATGGATTCTATCATTAATTAATTCGCATTGCGGCGTTTACTTTTTCCGTACTGGAAGTAAATTTTGTCTTTTTGTATGATTTGATGAAAGACGTGCTTCATGATTCTATAAAAATAAAGTGGGTTGCCTTCATTAATATTATATCTATATATATATACATCTTGAATTACAGATAAAACCTATATCTGATTCCCAGGATTCTCATCCCTTCATGTATTGTCTTCTGTTCTCGTTTCTTTTCTAGTTCTTTCTACATTTTTCTGAAAGGTTTTCCTCTATTCTTTATTTTTTTCTACTTTCGTTTAGTACTCAGATTGTCGCGCGCGAAAGTATGTCTTCAGAGTAAAGCTGAGAGTAAAGCCAATGAATGAAAACGAGTCAACAGTTTACGTTCACTGAGCTCAGCAACTCGAATACAAATGCAGTTGTTGGCAACAGCAGGCTCGGCATTACGGATAATAAAATAAATCTTCTCTTGATCGTTAAGTCTAAGTAGTCTGAATTATATTGATTACTGAGAACTATTCAGAAATTAGGAAGCCAGTATTTCTCTCTAATTGTACAAGATTGGCTTTACTCTCAAAGTTCCAAGTGATCCTTTTTTCAGCTTGAACTTTTGAAAAGACATACAAGCTGCTTGTAAAAATACGAGTTTAATGTCTCTTAATTTTTTGTAAAAGAAACCAGCTTGCTTCAAGATAAGGGAAGTTTTATCTGAAATGCATTTACGAACACCGAACACGATACATAGATAGGGGTAAATGTAACTGCTACCTCTCTAACGGTTCTTTTTTACTTTTAGACTTTTTAGAGTATTATAGCAAGAGTAATATAAGATTCTATTAAATTGCTATTATTTTCTATTTCAAAACTTCTCCTTTCCATGTTTTAATTAAAAAGATATCGAATTTAGAGATCTTTATTAAATAAACTATCTAAGGTTAAAGTACTAACATGTTTAGAACCCTCAACTTTTAATAAAAACTGTTAGTATCGGTATTTTTCGTGAAATACAAATTAATGCCAGCAATTAGATACTTATCAGCAGAATATTATATCTATGACCCTAAATATGAGAAACTAAGCAAAAACAGTTCAGAAAATTTCGCCTTGACTCCTCTTGTTAACTATATAAGCAATGATATATAGATAAGTGTTGTTGAATTCATCAATTATTGACATAAATTAATCTCGTCGTGCTTTAGATGACCGGTTTTTTTATGAAGTGCTTGTAACGCAGCATCCGGTTATATATTCTCTGTTTATCGACCTTCTCTATATTATGTTAGCTTTAAATTCCCAGCAACGGTATGTAAAGCGAGTCTAAAGTCGTTAGTAATTAATATTATTTAACATCCTTTAATATTTATATGATAAAAGGTATACTCATTTTAATAGATCTACACATCCCACGTAAAAATATTCTGCATAATATTTTGATTGCACTAAAATTAGATACGTTTAAAATGATTTATCATGAAAAACAAATTGATTTCAGAATATGTATATATACGTTGACATGATCTCCATTGCAATATTTTTCTTCCCACATTGATGATTTGTATTGCATTGCATAAATGTGGCGCAACTTAATTTCTTGCGACTGCAGTTTTCAATTTCAAAACAATTAGCATTTCAAATGATATTATACATATTATGATAAAAAAGAACACGCAAATTTTTTTTGATGATTTTCAGAAAGGCGATTCTCAGTTGCTTATTTAAGTTTTGAGTAAGTTTTAAGTAAGTTACCTAATAGAATATTATCACAGTAGATCGAAGGTGCTTTGCACTATTTACTCTAACTCGAAATCAAGCAATCTCTAATGAGCAGCGCTCGAATTCACACAACCCAAACGATCTCTCATTCACTATTCTATTTACACGGTGAGGTTTAGCTGAGTTTGTACATTTGTACAACCAACAGTCGCATAGTTTCTGCATCAAATGCATCTATTGAAATACATAGAACACAGAAATCCAAACATCACTCATTATTCACTACTTCGAACACGATTGTCGTTTCAGGAAGATTTCCTCTCGGATTTCCTATCGCGTAGGTCCAAAAACTTTAACGGACTTTAAAATTTTCCACTTCTTTCCAAATGTTCACTTGGAATTTGAAAACATTTACTGTTTATCACATAAGTTAAACACAGTTTTAAGAAGACGTAACACATTTTTGTAATTTTTTCTCCTCTTAAATATCTTTTAATGTTGCTGATTAGAAAAATTCTTAAAACTAGAAACGGTGAATTTTTGCCGCATTTTCAACTTCTTGTGCCTAGAAACGCGACCGATGTGGCATTGCTGGTGGGTACACATGGGGCGAGTCCGCTTCGTGAGCAAACAGCTGCCTTATCCCCACTTTAGAAGCCCACCATGGTGAATTATGTACGGTAGTTGGTAGTTCAGACCTCTCTCAGACTTCATGCCCTGCAGGCATCAACGACATGACCATGACTTTCGACTACCTTGGTTTTTTTTATGTCTTCCTTTACTCTTAACTTTATCATTGCCAAAAGGTGTGTTACTGAAATTCCTTGCTTCCTTTTTGAAGCTCAAGCCGGATTCTTGGATTGTCTCATTTTTTGCAACTCTTTTAAATCTCAGAGAATGATTATGGCTTCAGGCAAGGTTATTCTGATTGGATTGTACGTTGAACCCCGTTTAAATGCTGCTGACTGGTCACGTGGTGGCAACGAGGGGAACTAGGGAAACGATGCGATGGTTGAGATGAGATATGGACATGGAACGTCACCGATAATTAAATGTCGAAACAAGTCAGTGACATTCGAAGATTGCCAACCCGGAGGAAGTAGAGTTCGTCTAAATAATTCTGATAATGTCAATATTGCGATACATTTTTCGAGATTCTCTCACAATCTTTTCCCTACTCTCCCCTTTTTGTTCAGAATTGGGGCGCATGGAAATATTCCCCAAATTCAATTTATATTTCTACGAATTTCTATTTCTATGAATTTCTATTTCACCTAATTGCCATTTTCTCGAATGATTATTTGTCCTAACTTTTAATTTTCCGAATTATAAAAAAGTCATTATTTCGGGCTATAAATTGATTAATTGGAAAGCTGTCTGATGGACTAATAAACAATGAAGTCCTTTGCGAACAATGAAAAAATTTCCGAGACAAGTTCCGCTGCAACAATTGTATCAAAATGCTTTCAGCACTTTCCGTGCTTCTTGCTAATCGCTTGTTTCTACTCAGACAAAAGAACCTATATAGCTTTCTCTTTTATTGCTTAGGAGTACGTTAAAAACATTGTGATAGGTACCGAGAGAGAACAGAAGCAAACAGAAGCGAAATAATGACTTGTTTAGAACTAACCATTGGCTAACATATATTTTATATTTAACTATGGCACTATCATCTAGGTGTTTAAGGCAGTATTATCATCTAAATGTTGAAATATAATATCATGAATATTTACCGGTATTTGACGGTAAATTCTAGGCTACATGTTAAAACAACAGATATATTTGATATATATGTGCAATGTGTGTGCGACACACCATTTCACGCCCCCTTTTATTTCCTCCTTTAACGTGATTCATAGCTCCCGTAACAACAAAATAAGCGCAATTGCACATCATGTATTGTCAAAAGAAATATGATCATAATATATAGTGAAATAAATATTTATCAGACTATCATAGAACGGAAATGCTACTTCAGTTAATAAAGCCCGACATATTAGTTAAGAGTAGCAAACCCATTACATACATTGATCGGATATCAGATTTTTTTAGTAAGGATCTCATATCGCTCGTAAAAGAAAATTAACGTTCACATAAACAGAATAATGTAAAGATTAATTGAGTCTAGTTAATTAAGAGAACCCAACTCAGATATCCTGAAATGTTCTCATTTTGTAAATGTGTCTATAACTGCGAATGTAAAATGCATTTCATCTGACAGATTTTAATGTCACCAGAAATTTACAATCGGTGGATATCTCATTGAAGTACTCTGAGGGCTCTTTTATAGCACTCGAACAAATCACATCGTAAAGTCTAGCTATTAAATATATCATGGACAATTCAGCATGGCAAATTCTCATCTCCGAATGTTTTATTCTTGAATGATTTTCCGTTTGCAGCCCTCAAGTATCTCACTAAACTTCAAGGTTTTAGTGATCCTATGAGATGCAGATATTAGATTGTTCTTTGAATCTTCCACATCTTTAATAATTGCCATTCTTATTATACCAAATCTTTTAAGGTTTATAATAATGATAAAATACTCAAGTGCCTGCTAGTGTCAGTAGTGTCCTTACATGTATCGATTCTGAATGTTTATTGTTTGCTTCTATAAAAGTTCCAAGGAATTGCAGAAACAGACATAAATAGAAAAGGGAAGGAAGCAAACTGCCCCTTCTAAACGTTTTCTTGTCATACTATTGTGCACTGCGGATTGCGGCTATTGCAAGGAAAGCAAATTCTACGTGGTTTCAATTCAAGTTTTAAAAAATGAAAGAAATATTTATGTGAAGGTTTCAACCGAGATTTTTCTGCAATTTTTATGTGGGATATTTTTGTCTGAGGCCAATATTTCGAATGATGTTTCTACAAAACTAATTATTTGAGAACTGGAAAAGCTCAATAATTTCATTTCTAACAATCTGTGGTAAAAATCCTTTCAATGCAACATTTTATAAAAGGAACCTATGACTCTACTATTTCTCATGAAAAATAAAAAAATTATTATCTATCAATATTATCGAAAAATTAATTAATACAGATATCGTTCTGTATTCTAATTTCTCTTCAGACTGTAAAATATTCAACGATAAAACAGAAATCGATATTAAATTATAGTAGCAGTATCAGGATATTGTCTGTAAATTCAATTAGGCCATTACGTCCCTTGAAATTCAAGTGTCAGATACACAAATTGTCAATAATGCATCATCAGCACAGTTTGTATTCAGCTTGTTCTTGGACCTAAGAATAATGAGTAATTAAATTCGTGATCATAAAGACACTTGACGATCATTGCAGTAACTAGTCGATCTGAAAGATATCTTGTGTGACTGCAATTGTGATGACTGCAATTTGATTTAAGTTTTTAAATTAATAATCCAATTGATTTTCGGATAATGGAATAAACAATTATTTATTATACATTTATAAGAGTATCCAAGATGAAACTGACTGGTACATAAGTGATCATCAGGTGAATTTTATAGATTGTGGTTTTACGATCGTCTGACGTGCTTAGAGAACAAAATTTTACTCATCACCCTTTAAGTTTAAACTCATTTTTATTGGTGCCTTGCAGCACGTACTTAAATAGCTACTAAAATCTAAAATGTATCTACTAATCTCATTTATCTACTAAATTTCTTACCGAGATGTTTTAGAGAAATTAATTTTCTTTTAATACCTAAATTTTTGTCTAATTCTATTTTTGTCAAAAATCAATATAAAAATATACATTTTATATAAAACACAATTAATTCTCTTGGAAGCAGTGCAATTTTCTGTTCGATTTTACAATTTTCTCCATATCTGTTGCTGCAACCTATTTTTCTACGCGTGAACGACTTTCCAGACTTTTATGGAAACTACTATTGACGTTGATAGCTAGAAGAGTCTGCTTTGTTTGGATCGCTATCTTTACTAGAAAAAAAGTCCTAATAAAAATGACATCTTTTCTTATCAAAACGGTTTTTAAATCAGAGATAATTTCATAAAATATCTTTAATATTCTTACAATTAGGTCGTTCTACTTTAGTTTTAACAAGTCTGAATAATTATAAAGTAATAATTAATTCCTTTGTGCAGTCTTGTCATCTTAATAATATCGGAAATAATATCTTTAGTGCATAATAATTGCATGATCTAGAAATATAATTGAAGATGTAAGGAGTCTGGAGCATTTATTCTCTTCAACACCTTTAATGTTTTATTCCATCTTCAATTATACCCTTCACATTTTGTAGAGTTTCTCAAAGTCCAAGGATTCTAGCCGTCTATGTAATTAATTAGCTTAATTGCAAGTGGAATTCTGACATATCACAACATATCGGAAACCAATAGTTTATTTTATAGACTGATTTTGTCATTAAATATTACATACACAAGTCGTATATGTAATATCAAATTAATACACTTGAATTTGGAACGACTGACCAATTGGACTCCGATTAGGAAAAACAATTGACTGTTTCCGCAATCGGGTCCTATCAATTGTTTTTAGAAGTGAAAGTTTTTCAATTTTGGATGATAAAAAGATATGGAAATCTAATTATCGCTTCATTTAAACTCTTATCTTTCATGTCTTCTTTTCAAGCAGAAGTTTTTGCAGAATCATGAAATAGCGAGCATGATGCATCAGAACCTCGGTCAGAACGTTTTTATGTCTTAGGAGATTTCACTGTAGATTTTTAAAAGACGCTTCAGCAAGCGAAAAGGAAGTGCTAGAAGAATAACGTATTTTTCTTCTAGTGCTGCTTCCATTAGGTTCTCACCATATATATGACACGAACGTACAAATTTATGAGCTCGTGAGCTTCCATATTACCCCACATGTATCTTGCCCAAGCCGCAAGTGCGTCACATTTATATTACGAATGCAACAATGCAGCAAATGTTATGTTGAAAATATATGATAAAATAAATTTAAAGTAATGAATGCAAATTACAGTAAACAAAATTGTACTGGATTGATCTGAAAGTCTTTATCGTTTTCAGAGCTTTATTTTATTTATTTATTTAATGCTTTTAACTATAAAAACGATGAAGATTTTCTCGTCAGCTCAAAATATTTCGACTTAAACGTTGATAACTCCCAGATAAAATGATTTTTGAAATTTCTCAAAAGTGAGCATTCAACTATAAAACTCTTTATATATCATGCTCTTTAACAGACTGTTTCCATTCTGACAAACATATTTGCAATTTTCATGGCACAGAGACTCACGAATTGAAATAAATCGATGCTGAAAACCGCATTGTTTGTTCCACCTTGGATTAATCCCATTTCTTTTAATTTAACTTTTACTCAGAAAATAAGACGGGTGTGTTAAATCTTAGTTATTTTAGAGTTTTTTAATACATAAAAGGTGGTAATTACATTAAATAAAATTATTAATATTACAAAATTATATTATGCTGATAAATATATAAACTTTACTAATATATTATACATAAAAGTTTTTATTGAATGTTCCATTTTATCGTAAATTTACGAAAATTCGAGCTTTCATGTACATGATATAATTTTAATTACATAATTGCAGTTTAAATTAAGATAAATATTTTTGTAAATTTCCTTCATTATATTTTCTGAAATCGTTTAAATAACAATTTTTAATATTCTGAACGTGTCCATTGGCCTCAAAATCCCAAAGGGATTACCAGACCCTCCGTGAATTTACTACTTCCATTAGTAGATAAATGTTTCAAATGACATGGATCAAATCCTATCAGAACATGTCATGCATGAGGTTGATGGAATCTGCATAGTCGGAATCGTGATTTTCGGTATTTTAGTGAATGCTAAAGGTTGAATGTGTGACGTTTCCAACAACCTTATACAGATATGTACTTTGAATGTACAAGTTACATTCTGAAATAGTCTGAGCAGTGAGATTTTCATTAAAATGCATCTTTGATATGAAATAATTAAAAACAATAAAAGCCTCTTTGAACTCTGAAGTACTTTTTATGCTTTGTACGTCCTATTAAAAAAATTATAATAAAATTTTGCACTTATACAATAAAAATGATTAATAAGGAAGTTATTTTAAACAAAATAATTTGTCAAATTGGAAGTATTGATTACTTTTTGTTTTCCTTTTTGTGTTTCAGATTAAATAGATTAACTAACCTGAATTGAGAAGAGAAAAATGAACTAGGTTAATCGGATTTACTATACTGTTTACTGTACTATTTACTTTTCTATTTACTGCACTATTTGCTTGGAGGTAAGTAATTAATTTTAATCTTTGACTGCATAATTGATTGCATTCGTAAGAAATTATTTATATATTTGTGATAAGCTTCTAATAATTTATTCTTCAATTTCAATATGTAATTGGTACAGAATATATATTTAGAGTAATCAGATTATTGATTTCAGATGACATAAGGAAAATTTGTCGTATTTTTTCAGCTTTTCTAAAACTTTTTCCAGCCCTTGTATTTTTAAAGTTTTAAACATATATTTTGATCTTTTCGAAGAAAAATAAGGTTGGGAGAAAACATGCTAAATTTCTCACTCTGAACAATAAAAATGTTGGATTGTGAAGTCGTAAAAGATAAAGGGAATTGCCTCTATAATGTACCATTAACCAAGGGTTGGGAACGTAGACAGGGATCGATTTCTTTAAATATTTATTCCACTTCGATTGGAATAGCGAGAAGCCTGGTTTTATTATCAATGTATAATGGTATCAATCGATGAAATACTCATCAAAAACTTTTCCATATAAGTAAAGTTATTAGCTAATTTGTTTTATAGATTACATATAGAGTGTTAAAATACTTATACATATAGTGAGTAGAGGATATTATCAATTTGATGAATAAGCTTTAAAATTCTGGGCTTTTAATGATACGAAAAAATAGATGGTTACAGAAGCGTATAGAATTTCGAAACAGTTGAAGTTATAATTTCTTATATAACAGTTATCAAAGGTCGTCACCTATTCACATTTTCAGCTATATGTATTCTTAACTATGCGATCTCAGAAACTTATGCATTTCGTAACAATTTCCAAGCAAAATTATTCTAGGTTGTGACCAACCCCATAAATGTTATTACGTGGGTGTGCCAGTGACACATATCGCACTCTTGATATCCCTTATTCACTTTCCGTAACTTCAGTTAGGTGCACATTTCATACGTATTGTATAATTCATCATTCTAATTAATTTCAAGGTTTAATCCTGACGACTCTATTTCCATGATGATGAGATGGCAAGTTCAATTTTTCTACTATAATAAGTGACGTGTTTTCATAAAAAATTATAGACAATAATTGTCACTATAAAATAAAGTAAAATGTTTTTACAGCTTTTTAAAATTCATACCTTTTCAGTTACGACGGATTGCGAGTCCAGAAAACTACTTTGTACTCTGGAATCATCCCACCGGAAACATGGAACACCTTATTATTCACTCCTAATATATGCAGTCTGTTACCCTTTGTAAAGCATTGATACTATTATAGCTTTTATAGACACACATATATTGTATAAACACAAAAATTATAACTTCCTCGTATTCCTTCTATGTTAAGAGCCGACACGCATTAGAATCTTATGCAATAAGTTTCTTGATCATTTATCAACAACATAAAAGTACAGTTGTAGCAGCATTATACATTTCAAGTTGAAATATGCTGTTAAAACTGCAAATTATCCATTTGATGCAAGTAAAAAATTCGTATAATTTCTGAATTTGATTGCTGGTAACTGGTCCCGTTTTTAGAAGAACTTTTATAATCATCCTTTTTATGTGAGCCAGTTCACTGTATTGTAATTAAGATATTCACGGTACAAATTATTTTTCATGCACTTGCCACTTTTTTAGGGTTGATGTGGAATCACTATATTAAAATCTTATAATAAAAAGCGGCCAACGATGCACTACTTCATTTTAAAAAGCTCCTTTCGAATGGACAGAAATATAGTGACTGAAGACTTGCAACAGCTGTGGCATGGCAGGCACCAGGGCATGACAGTAGGATAGTGGCAGGTGAGCATGAATTTCGTTAAATTCAGGGCCGTATATTACCTGTTATGATGCAAATAATCTCATAATAGAAAAAGGTAAGGGTTTGCAAGCTTTTTCTATATTCATTTTTTCTTTCTAAAATTCAAGCCATTTTTAAAATTGATACTTATAGATCGTTTTTTCCTATTCTTCACATCTCACGACTTGTACTTATAGCCCAAATAGAGAGATTAGATAAAGAGGGACACCTGTTTTGGAGATATACCTGGTGTGCCAAAAGGAATTCAGCTAATTTAGTTTTGGCTGCTATTTTCATTTTATAAATCGACATGGACCTTTTTATTCTCAAAAATCATGATCTGTATACATTATTAACGACATAAAGATTAAATTTGATTAAGTTACAATTGAAGTTTTTTTGAAATGTCAATGTGCATATATTTTTTTAAAATTTTATTCATCCTGTATATCCCAGCCTGTGTTACAGGTGCCGCCCCTTTCTCACAATAGTTTTTCTTTGGAGAGAGGAAGAAGGGTTCTATGACCAAATTGTTCCCTTAAGTAATGTCCTTCTTCCATAAATAATGTCCTTCTATTATATTGTAGATCATTTTTTAGAGTAAGAAAGTATATGCAAATAAATTTATGTCCAAGATTCTGCAATCAACTAAATTACTTTGCATATAAACATCAGTTGAAATTTGAACGAATTTATTTTTTAAATTGATTATTTCTAAATACGTTTAAAAATAATTGAAATAGTTTAATTTATAAATTAGTATAAATAAAAACAGTAAAATCTGATAACTGAATCTCAACAGAAGAGTTTTAAATTAATTATCCGACACGCACACGCTTAAAATGTCCGTTGAATAAATTTCATACCGTCGGCATTAATATAGGAACGGAAGTTCTGACAATTCATGTCTACACAAATGGCACTCACAAGTACAAAATAGTCCCACCAGCATAAAAGAAGCAATACGTTAAGCCGGTTTAAAACTTAAATTCCCGCCTACAAATCCAACCCTCCTTTTTTTCTCTCTTCTTTCCGACGGGAATATTACTCTGGAAATTACGCATTCGTAGAGAAAAAGCAACCAAGCATAACAATCTTGCCATAATATTCCTCATTAGGAAATGCTAGGTCAGTGGGTATGTGAAATTTTTTTTTTCTATAAAAAGAACTTCGATACGATAAGATCATTTGGCGAAGACAGTCCCTTTAAATAAAAAATCACTTTTTTTAGCTGGACAAATGTGAATAATATAAGAAGGGTGACTTTACTAAGGAGCTTTATGACTTGAAAATAGATTGCCTTCATCGGTCTCTGCATAATATATATGTACATAATTATATTTCTGTGGTTAGGCGGGAAAATGTGGTCTAAGGGTTTTAGGTTTATACTTACAGAATATTTATCAATTTAATTTTCCTAATGATTATATTCGTTAATGACACGTCATACTTTTCTTACAACTATAACTCATAATAATTGAATTGACTAATTACCAAAATGTCGTATACAAAGTGTCTTCTCAAAATACTTTTGTAGTATAAAATTAGCTAAAATTGAAAAAGTGCCGGGAGACATATTTTAAAAAAACAACTCCCTTTTCTTGCAATGTCTGGTGACTCAAACGCTGTGTAAACTTAATGACTGCAATTGTGCATAAAGTCACATTTATGTTACTTATGGTAGCCCTGAGAGTTCTCGCCACAAATTCTTCACATTTTTCATTACTACAAGAAACAAGATGACCTCGATTTTGTATTTTTCTTCGAACAATGCCCTTTTTGCCTTCACGCAGGTTTAAGTGCTGGCAATCAGATTGTTGGACTTCCGTTCCTCGTATCCGCCGTGTATGACTTAATGAATTAAGAGAAGGAAATACGAATGAAGAAAAATTAATTTTTAATACGGTAAATAGTGATAGGTATGATTATAATAATGGTGAAAATAGACGAGCGCTACATTAGGCATGTTAGTTAAAAATCTCTTAGAATGTATATATTGAAATTTGATTTCATTTTCCAAAACGGGTATAAACCATAAATTCAGAAAAAAATTTGTTTGAATTATATATAATTCAACGAAACAAATTTCTTGCTTCATTTGTTTGATTGGTTTGATACAAACACATTTTATTTGAATCAAACAAACTTTTTCCTAAGTGTATGTATAATGCTAGCGTGCATTGTCATCGTTAAGCAGAACACCACTCGATGATTCTAATTTAGGTCATTATCATTATATTACCCGCAGAGTACACAAGTTTCATTATGTACTGTTAATGTATGCTAATTGGAAAAATTAACCATCATATTTTGGACATCTCCCACGCCAAAACAACCGGTCAACCGTTATCGTATTTACATAATCACTAGGCTGCGTAATTCCAAGGTACGCTAATGATGCATATCTCTTCTTTGAAAATTCGGTAATTAAAACCTTCATTATACATGCAAAAAACGAAAATAACTTTTCGATCGAAGTACTTCGATTACTGTATCCACAAAGAAAGTCATTCTTCTCCCTCTTTTTTAAAACAAAACTTTTTTCACCCTCTAATTAGAAATAGCTTGTCCTATTTTTGAAAAAGTCTATTTAATTCATTCTTTTAGTTCTAAACTAAAAGAAAAGTTCGCAATTATTTCCATCAAAGTGTAGTAGTCGCGTGTTTATGTTTCAAGTAAAAGTTCACAAACGATGCATCGTTTAAACTTTCACTCTTATTCTAAGAACTGATATGCAGAGTTATAGACTTGTGTATAGTTATAGACTATAGTACTACTACAATTGTAGCTATACAACATTGTTACTACAGCCGTGGTTGTGGCAACCACAAATTAGTATTATAGTTGTACCATATTTTACTATTTCTGTCGTTATGACAACCATAAAGTTCTTCTGTGCGTTTACAAATATAATGATCGAGTGATGGTTACTCTCACCCTTATCACAGAAATTTTATCAATTTGAATAAAAGATTACTTGGTTCTTTCATGTTTTAAGCATACTTCTTGCATCGAAAGAATAGGGCCTAAGTTTCAAGTATCCCTAAAGAGTACAGAATGCGCAAACTGTATCAGATGTTCCCTTTTAGGAGGTAGAACGTCACGGGTGTGCTTCTTTAAAACGCCTTGTACTACACATACGGAAACCGGTTTACGAGAAACGATTTGAAGACGTGTAGCACTGTAACACTGTACTCACGCTCGAGGGCTACCTTTTCAAAGACTTTTCGAATCATTGTTCATCGCGAGCTCTTCGTTTAATGAGATGAGCGATTATATTGTATGAATATACCACCATCTATTTTTTTTTATTTTTACACGAATGTTCTACTTTTCTTATTAAAGGCCTCCTTTAGAAATCTAACAACACAATGCTCCTCCGATGCTAATTATTTATTTTGTAATGAACTTTCGTTTTAAACAGAGGAATTTTTAAATAGCAATATTCTCCCTGATGAGTTGTTTTAGAAGCAATACAATATTTTATTTAATCAAGCCAAAATTTAACTAACTGCCGCGTGGATTGACTAATACAGAAGTTTTCTACTTTAATGATATTCATACTCATTAATCAGTATTCTCACGATTCTGTGTATTTTATTCGAATTATGCACACATAGCATACACGCATTGTCTCACGATTTGTTGAATCATATACTCTCAATTGTTGATGACAAGTAAATATTTATAATTTAAATGTATCCTATGCGGGTGAATCACTCTGACAATTTCAAGAGGAATGAATGTTGCTTGAAAGCTTATTAATCAGCTTTAATTTTGTATGACGGAAACTTAGTTTTCATAAAACCTCTTTATGATTTCAATGAATTATTATTCGGATTTGAATCTTTTTTGTGAGTTTTACATTTAATTAAAGATGTATAATAACATTTCTTCCTAATTGAGATTGGAGATAACGATAAGAATGCTAGCATTAGATTTATTTATTTACGCAGACGAATCTCATTTTAAACTGAAATTACCATGGATAAATTTACAAAGTAAACAGAAGACACGTAATAAATGGGCATAATTTAAATTTGAAATATTGTCACAGATTCAATTTTTGGATGTAAGGAACAAGATGTAAATTTAATGTAAATGTAGTAAATTTAAGATAAATGATATTTCATGAAACCGAACTTCCAAGACTGCAGTATTCGGAGCTTGGGAGCTGCGGAATGATAAAAAAAGTAAATAAATCGTCAGTCGGGTAGGCGTCCGAAAGAGTAGGTATACATATATCTTGAGAGCAAAAGTGCAGCCCGTTATCTGCAGAATTTATATAGCAAAGAATGTGGATTAAATAGAAGGTAGAAAATAATTTATATGGGTACACGAAAATATTTGTTTCGCACCTTACTTAACAGCGTTTAGCATCCTCAGAAGCAATGAGATTCGCACATTGTTCTCCACTGCTACCAGTTGATACGGCACTTTTTATTTTTGTAAGAACTATGTTAAAACTATATCTACACAAATCTTTAAGTTGAGCACTTTTATATCACAGAATCACAGAATGTATTTCACCCTTCCACAAATTAAACATCAAACTGGGGGATTAAATTAACAAAAGTTATGAGAGGTGTGACAACTTTTTGGTTTTTTTGGTGTCAGATCATGTAGTCGACCTGAGAAGTTAGTTTAAACTCACGGTTTTGATTTGATCGCGATACCGGTATACGGATAATGATAAACTCGTGAGAAATGTCTTGTAGAGGGGTCACTGCATCTGAGAATTAAATTTTAGAACGGGGTTTGATTGGAGACATTTTTTTAAATTCGATAAACATTATTTTGTAAGAATACCGTTTCTACGCGTGGTATCCTCTGGCGACTCACATTACCGACTGAACTGGTGAGTAAACAAAGCACGAGAGGCGATTGGACCGATGGTTACCTTTCGCTGTGGCTCTCTGCGAATCACGAATCATGACTGGATTCTACCTGCTTCAAAAGTGAAGGTAGAGAAGCCTCAAGGGATTACCCAACAGTATAAGAATGTTTTTTTTTTGTAACAATGGAAGGTAGCAATACTGATTAAGTTACGATTAGATTACATATTGTGTAATACATAAAATATATCGCACACGGGCGAAAGAAATACATTTGGTTTGACCACTGAGACCAGAAAAACCGAGAAAAAGTCGGAAACTTTTTTCAATAACTGGGAAGTTTTTGTTCATTAAAATTTAAAACTAATTGTGTAACATTAAGACAGGGGTTGGAGGTATTTAAAATAATGCATGCAAATTTAGTTGTGTGCGTTATATCAGAGTAATGAAGAGTTGAAAATTTATACATATGTCCACCCTTTACGCTTGTAGTAACCGAGGAGCAATTTAACTTCAAAGCGAGAGAGTTTATAGCAGTTGCAAAGTTCCAAATGACAATATTCTCCCCGAGAGTCTACATTCTGTCACAAAACAGGCTAAATATTTAGTGTATCATCTGATCGAAGTATTCCCGCCTGTGCATTATTTTAATGAGTCCATTTTCTGAAACGTTTATTTTGCCCTTACGAAGTTTTCAAAGTATGTTTTACCTCCAAATATTTATTACGGGAATATATGACATGGCAGGAATGTTAAAAGAAAAGTTAATATATTAAAGGATTCAATGATTTTTTGGGAAGAATATTAGAGATTTTCTTTTACCGGAGCCAAATTGACCTGGTTTCCCGAAGCTAAAGATATATACGACTACATATAACCGTTCATCGTTTTTTCAGTCACATCAATTTCCGATTTCTAACTGAAGGAAATGTCGCGCACTAAATGAAAAATAAAAAAAGAGTAATTATTTTGATAGAAGCTTTAAATACCACTCTATTAATTTATCTTCTAGTTATCTATAGCTGTCTATTATAGATTACACCGCATAAATTCTACGACAAAATCAGCTTTAGAGATTAACTATAATTTTAGACATCTTTACGTTTCTACAAATCAATATTCCACAAACGGAAATTCGTAACTCACGATAGTAAACTAATTTCCCACCAACGTCCGCTAAATCGTGAATAACGAGTTTGCGAGCCACTTCCATCTTCGCTTGCATTAGTTTGCAAATTTTACATTTTGCATAGGAAAGGCGAAGAAATTCGTTTATGGTTTTTCAAGTTTAAACAATGTACTAAAATAAAAAGTCGACTTTACCAAGTAGTGATGCATAACGATACGAGACACTCAATTGTCTTGCTCATTTCGAACGTTTGAGAAGCATTCTCAGAAATTGAGAATTTCATTCTGCCTTCTGTTTTTATCGTCTCATCTCATCTCATTTCTCGAACGAGTTATCTGTGTAAAAAGTTGCTGAAAATTGACAAATAAGGTTAGCATTCTATGCATGAAAGTTTGTTTTAAGTTAACACATGAAATTAGTCCTTTTTAGAATACATTGTTAGAAATATATTGAAAATTCAACCATTTTTCATTTACTTTGATTGAAAATTCAACTACTTTTATTGAATATTCATTCAGCTACGGCAATTGTAAAAAATATCAACTAAAGTAATTGAAGCTTTTTTTACAGTGTAGGTTTATTGCTATAGTGGTGACACTTTTAATTTCAAATGTCAGTTTTCACATTCAAAACACAGTTGATATATGTACTATTATACGATATATTCGAGCTTCCGAGAAACTCACTGATATGAGACGAGATGAGATTTAAAAAAAAAAAGACGAGAGCTTTTCTTGTTATTGCTCATTTTTCGATTTTCTCGCTCAAATGCATCACTATTGCCAAGCGTAATCAATATTAATCTTTATAAATTACTACTGATGTAGCATCATATATTATAGCAAGATTGTTTGATGATTTTTACAGAGGTTCAAGTAATAATTTGAATTTAAAACGCAGAATTTCTTGGGTTATATAATATATATGTAATATATTTATATTTTTATGTCTATTCATACAATTTAAACAATGGTTAATATTAAATATAATGTGCGGTTCCAGAAACATAAAAGACATTTAAAAACGCCGCCGTAGAAAGGAAGCTTTTGTTCTTACATTTTTTTGTTTTGCACGTACTGCAGAAAAGCACAGGACTTTAATGCGGCATAAAGCTCCAAGTTTACTACCCACAAATTCGATAATTTTTAACACAGATTAACAAGCTCTTGGGATTCTTCTAAATTATGAGCAATGAGTAGGTACATTGTTCACTTTAATTTAATTGCGTTGCTGACTTACACCCGAGGCTTTATATCAGTCTGCGAGGTAATTAATATTTTAGAGTGACGCTCTTCGCAAGCTCTACTTCACCATATTACCTTATTATTAAAGTCGTAAAAGATTCGCATAGTAATGACGTTTCTACCTTCTAAGAGTAGAAATGCATGAAACGAATTCTATTCAGACGACTCAAAGAACGTGATCGTCCTTAGTCATAGTAAGAAGTACGATTATTTAATTAATTAATTAACGATTGCCGTTTATATAAATAAATAAAGGAATGTTTTAACATCGATTCATGAAATAGGATATTCGCTTAAAAACGAATTGATATTCCATATAATTTTCTCTTTGCCTCAGTTATTACCGCTAAATATGCTGTAAAGGGGTGAGAAATTTGTATGCGAGTAAAAGTTTAATTAAAATGTCGAAAAAATACTTCGAATTAATTAGAGCAATTAAATAGTCTGAGCATATGAGTTTTGACATACATACATATTTATGTAGCATTGATTTCTACCAGTGCAAATATCTTGAAATTTTCACCGAATATTGTATACCTGGGAGGAATATAGGACTTATTCTCGTGACATTTGTAATTAAGTGAACGATAATTTGAGGTATGATTTAGCCTTAAGCTTATCGGAAAGTTAAATCCGCCCTCTTTTCCACATGCGGCTCAGTATCGTGTACCTAAATCAATTTCATCACTCGACCCGTCGCGTAGTTCGTGCCAAACATTTAAGAAAAAAACGAGTTAAATAGGTTCTTTGCCATTTTTTCAGCAAAACATGATCGTCTAATTTTCTAATTAAATTCTCATGAACGCAGCAACTACATCGGCTTTCAAATAATTCTAAAGAATTTCAAAATGTTTTTTAGTTAATAGTTTATTGAGAAACATCTCGATTAAGGTAACGAGAATTATGAATGAAGTATTTTTATTATTTTTATACATAATTTTCTTTACTTACCGAGTACTGCCCTGTGTCCTTTAACTCTCCTGCCAATGCTAGGCGAAATAAGGCTAAGTCTATCGCCTCTAGTTCCCAAAAGAGGACTTGGACTTCTTCGCGGCGGCACTGGAGGCAGAGGATCAATAAAAAGTCCGTAAGTGCTTCCGCTATTTATGCCTTGTGAACTTCCGATTCCTCCAATTCCACCAATTAGCCCCCATTCTGCGATACTATCAATGGAACTGCTTCTTGGAAGACAGGAGCTTGTGCTACTGCACTCTCGTCTGTTGACAAAAAAAAAAATCATTTTATTACATAAAATGTGTCTTTGATAAATCGATATTAAGTTAAATCATGTAGCAGTTAAATTCCTTAATTATCGATTGAATGATGTTGAAAGTATTATATAACATAACACTCCATTTATTAATTCTAGATATTTAGTGTTAGATTCTTTTCTCGCATACGTATAAATAGTTAATCAATGCTTTTATGAATATACAGCTTGATTAATTTATTTAATATCTTTCGGGTTATCACAATGGATATTTTATTATGAAAAAATTGTTAGAAAAAATGCTTTTTCATATCACATACCTCAATCTTAACTAATTTATGGTTATTCGCTAATACGATAGCAGTAAATGGTTTTGAATCATGCGACCTGTTGCAACAAAGTTTTTAATGAAAAATTGTGTCACACGTTTTTTTCTCATAATTTAAAAAAAGAGCAAAGGTTGAGACTATTTTAGGATTTTTTATGTTAAGCAGATTTAAATTATTATTGATATTTGCAAAAATGTGAACAGGAGCATTGTGTAGAAAGGTCAGTTTGAATGAAAAATATTTTTACTGATAACATTTTCTTAGATCACAATATTCAATTGCTTATTTCACGAATGCTAGTGAAATGTTACAATGTATGTGTTTAAAAGTGATGCCTTTGTAGCATATTTGTTTACAAAGTCCATTTTAACAAGACATGAATCTCTTAGGTTAATCCTCGTTCCATTTTCATTTCTCATTTATTTTTGGAATACTTAAGCTAATATTTTACACTGGCACGGCCAATACTTCCCTTATTTGCTTTTGTACATACAATATGGTCGATTTTTAGTTTAAAAAAATAGGGATATGTGAAATATTCATAACTTATTTTTCTTAGAAAAATATATTTTTAACAATAAATGATTAGTTTAGAAATATTCTTAATGTTTTTAAATGTCGGGGATATTTTTCCAGCTTCTCAAAAAAGATATCACTCATCATTTAAGTTCGGTGTGACGCAGTTTGATAATTTTGGCGAGTAACTAAATGAAGAATATGTACTTTACATAAACACTTAATCTATTTTGAGAAATCAATAATCCAACGTTATCAAGTTAACGGAAAGATGATTGTTGAATGATCAAGGGCGATGTTTTTTAAACTAAATATTCAATACTATATTTTTTTCAAATAATATTTTTCTTTTAAAGAAATTACATTTATTCTAGAAATATTTCAATTTCCCCTTCAAAGATGCATATAATATAACAAGCCTCCTTCAGAATTTATCCTCTTAGGCTTTCTGTGGAAGTAGTTATTCAAAGAAGACGTGTTCATTAGTTTTCTTCAAAATCTGAGATGACAGATTTTACCAACTTGCCACTTCCACCTGGATAAATTCTCTGGCGATTTCTATGATTCCAAGTTATATACGTCACATTTTTGAAGAGGGTAATATATGGACAGAAAGAATACTGTCAGAACAAACTGACAACTAGAAATAAATGCTGAGTGATTAGTGTAGAACAAAAACTTATATATAAAAGATTACAGACGTTTAATCTGACAATAAGTCTCTTAAAATCCCTTTATAATTTTAAAAATATTTTTGGGGTATTTTAAATTTTAATTTTTTACTTCTGACGTCATTTTTTACTCCCAAGTAGCCCCACTTTATAGACATGGAAAACGGCTGAAATTATAAATAAACAGATTCATTTTAATTCTCAGGAAATCTTAAATTACCATATAGGTATTGATATGATATATTATTATTTATTATTCGATGGCTCTTGAAAGCGAGCTTGAAAGTGAGACAAAGGTTCATAAAACCAATGAAACACGACGCAATTCAAAATATTGATTTCAAGTACTTGTGAGGATTCCCGAGGATCATATACAGAAACCGGAAATGACTACCACGTTCAGAATCATTTATCGTAAAGCGCAATTTCCGGTTGACATCTATATTTATCCTTGAAACTTATACATGTCCATGATCTTTGTTGATTCCATTTATATTTATAAAACGTTCCAAAAATGTGGGAGAAAGTCTGTGGACAGATTTCAACATTTTTTTCCCTTTCCAATTGAGTCAATCAAATTTTCAAAATTTTTAATCCTGGTATATAATTAATGAACAAATATTTGGTGGGAAAGCTTTAATTTATTATTCCTTTATATGTGTTACTAGAAGAAACGTTTTTTTTTGTCTTTTTTTAGGCATTCTTATCATATTTTTTTGTTATCCACACATTTCTGCGTCCTGATATTAATTTTCTATTCTGTGTGTGTTGATGGTTTTTCCACATACATTTCCGCATTTCTTAAGAAGAGAAAGTATATCAGAACATAAGAGGGATGTGTGATTTCCATTATATTGCAATCTGAACTCTACGCGAAAGCATTGTGGTATTTCTTTTTCTTTTTTTTCTCTCTCTCTCTCTCTCTCTCTCTCTCTCTCTCCAACCCCCTCGTGTCTTGCTTATTTTTCTTCTTATTTTTCCGCGCGAGTATTTTTCGACGATCGCCTCTTTCATGAGATTTCAATCTCCGCTTTATCCTTAACGATAAGGACACTTTAAGAACCTACGAATAAGTGAAAACGTTTTATGGTAAAAATTTTCCTTTGGTACAGTGAGAGAAACGATATCCTGCATTTTTACCAGAGTCAAAGACCACTCCTGAAAGGTTAAAGAAAGGTTCAAGACTTGAATTTGACTTCTTAATTTTATTCATTTGAATTCGAAGTCAATTTTTCCCTCGATTTTTCTCTTACTCTTCAATAATGGTATTTCCGTGCATAATGACAATAAATACTGCAATTACTATCTAAATCAAATTTTATACATCAAATTATTAATAAATAAATAAAGATTTGTTTTAAAGAAATAATTGGAAATAAAAGCGGGATGAAATCATGAATAAATTCAAATTAATTATACGATCAATAACTCAAATTAAGCTTGGCAGATGGTTGTTGTAATTTATATTTTTGAGTTCAAATATAATTTAGCCCAATTCTATATATATATATATATATACTATAAAAATCTTAACGATCATTTAAAATATAAATATAGCAGTTAAGTAAAAATATAGTAGTTAAGCCCAAAAAAAAAACATATTCAGAATGCTTGTATAGACGAGTACTTTAATTTGCAAATGGAAGCAGCCTATTTAGGACGACGAAATGGTATTATAGTGGGTGTGTTTTCGTATAAAAATAGCATTGCAAAGTAATAGTAAACGTAAAAGACTTGACACGATCACTTAAGAATCTTCAAATAATAATTTCTTTTTCGGTTCTACATTTTGTTATACAGAATTTAGATGTTTAAAATTTCGAAATTTATTATTTCAGATTTCGACTTAAGGTCGTAAAATGAAAATCTATAGAAATTAAAAAATGTTAAAATTATTCTTGTTCTGTCAGAATTTAAATTTATGATATCCTGAACTCTTTAAATTTAAAATATCTGTCAGAGATAGCCAGATCACCGAGTGTTCATAGTTTCCTTATGAAAGCTATGAAGGTCTATATAGGAATAAAATTTAAATGTCCATTTTGTCCTCGAACATAGATTTGGTTTCAAACTATACGTCAAAAGACCATAAAATTTGGATTCTTTTTTTAAATCTGCACACTTCCTTGATGGTAAAAATACATATAGAAGAAAGCTTATCTATATACTATATTATAAGTGAAGGAACATCCCCAAAAAGGGGGATATATTCGAGGAAGAATAAAATAAAGATAAGGGTTCATTCAAAATATGAAAAGAAATGAAGAAGAAAAATAAGGAGATAGGAGGTCAATTTAGTTATAAATATCTATTAATGGACCGCTAAAAATATCTTTAAACGAGTATATAAAATAAGAAAGTTGGTCTGAACGTTTAAATGAACGAAATTGTGTATTGATTTCTTCGCAGACAAGAAGCAGAGATAAAATACTGTTTCAGTGACATTGCAAATAATACAAAATAAAAAAAAAACTAAGAATGTTTTTTTAAAAATAATTTTGAACATTATTTCTACATATTCTAGAATTGGGAGGAAATATTTCGTTAATTTAAACGTTCAGAACTTTAAACATATGTAAGAATCATATAAAATATTTTTAAGCATCGAAACCTGATAAAAAAAAAATCTTTAATTAATTTCAAAAATGTACTTCAGTTATGGATATTGGCTGGGACAATGGGCTTTGTTGGAAATGCATAGATAAATGAATAGTGAATAATACAATGGCTAGGGGAGTGAATGAAAGCAAAAAGATATATCTCTATATCTATACCATCGTATGACCTGAAGTGACCCCAAAGAGAGTCAATTTATAGAGGAGATCTAAAATGAAAGCTTTTATTTTTATGAGATCCTCGACCTTTACTTTACTACTCTCTTTGAATTGAAATAATCATCGACAAGAGTGGCTCTGCACTTCTTAAGTAAATAATCTTATTTTCGAAGACGTCAGAAGTTAATTCGACAAGAGTGAAAACCACGTGCTAATTTCTCAAGTTCTTGTTAACAGTTTTTGCACCTAATGTATTTCTAATGGTTCTCTCTTTCAATGGACTTTGTAGAAAAAGAATGGTGTTAGGGAAGTAGATAAATGAAGCATGTTTTGTATTTTTGCCTGTAACATGAACATCTATTACCTGAATCGAACTGATAAAAAAAAATGTCATTTAAAATGTTCAATTTCACATTTTGTTCAGCTAATTTTATAGATGAGTAGGTTCAAAAGTGGTAGATAATTTTTTCGTATATCCAATTATGATCGTAAAGGGATAAAAGCGCTATTTTATAGATTCGCTTACCTTTCCCAGGAAAGCCTTCGCGGAATGTCATCGCTCGGGGTAAAACTGGGCCTCTGATTTAAGAGCCTTGCCAATCTGGTGAGTGGTTGAGAACCACTGACACTTGATGTACTCAATCTTCCGCTTCTTGAGCTGTCTTTGAAGGTCTCCCTGTTTGAAGGGCCTAAATCGGAGACACGACGCTCGGCTAGAAATTAAAAATTATTTAACTTCATTTTGGATTTCACATAAAAACCTCGAAGCTATTTTTTTAGGGTTTCAGGGGAGGGTCCAGACTAGGGCCACACAATGCCGAAAAACTACATGTGTTTTTAAATTAAATTAAAGTAATCAGAAATAAAATTCATGATAAGTTTGCCTTCAATTTGAAAATCATCCATGAGCACAGTTTACAATTTAAAAATATGTGAGATGAAATTCTCTTCTGTGAAATAATTATTCTGTGAAATAATTAAATTCATTAAATGGAAATTCTGATTAAAGTGGTTATAAAATGGCAAACCAGGGTTTCAATTACCTCTTGTCATATATATTTCCCAGGTCGCAATGAATCATTGTATATATTAATTTAATGTGTTAAGCATGAGTGCAGCTTTGTAGTGCATATGGAACGTAATTAGTTAAATAATTTCATTATTATATTAATAATTAACTAAATGATAATTACGTATAAATATTGGATTTTGGAAAATTAGTTTTTAACTTTAATTGGAAATTTCGAAGGTCCTTGAAATTTAACTAAGAGGAAGTTCTGAATTAGGTTCTAATAAGTTCTATAGTGCTTAATAAATACCTAGCGTGTCGTCCGTGAAGGATATTCTTGGTGCGAGAAATTTGGTGCAATACGTTATGGTACTGCCACGTTTTGTTGAAACCGTCTCTTCTCCAAAAGGTGGAATAACTGCGATACCTGTAGTGGGTGCTATGTTAGGAAAACAAAGACCAGAATTATATCTGATGATGATGACGACTACAAAACTTAAAATAACTCGTGATCCCTTATTTTACTCTTAAGTCTTTATTTTTAGACGTCATCTTATAGACGTCCCTATTTTTCTTGAGCTTTGTAAAGCTAAAACTGAGCTGTCCAAAGATAAAACGTAGTATTAAAAAAGTAGCTGTCTTAAGGTCAAAAAAATATTATTTTTACATGAAGGAAACTTCATTGAAATCTGCAAAAATGTTTTTTATTTAATCACTAATAATAATCTTATTAGTGGTTATAATAATCTTTCTCTGTTCAGTTTTGGTCTTATTATTAGCAATATTATTGATTCCGATAATAATACAGAGGCTACAGAAACTTGATTTACAAATAATAATTAATATTTGATCATAAGTGCGAACAATAAGCTAAATTAAACTTTAGTAGCTCATTGTGTGAACTCTAAACAAAAGCAAGAGTTGAATATAAAGTACAATCTATGTTATTTAAACTTGTAATTGATTTTATTTTAGTTTCACAGAGTCTCTTCAATATATTCGTATTATATTTTCCACTGCTCAGTCAAAGTGACGCAAAGTTGTAGATCATATTTCAACCTGAGCGAGAAAATAAAAAGCTGGAAAAACTTTTTAAAAATCTCTAAATGAAATACTAATCTACCTCTACTATGACAATTTCTGATGGATATTATGATGACTGTTGATCTTTATTTGAATTTAAGTTTTCTGGTACATTTGCAATCGCAGAATCTCTTGCTATCTCTCTTCAAAAATTCATGATACATACTTTAATTCTCAGACCTGTTGCTTAATCATTGCGACAAAAATATGACTTTGCGGCAAATGAAGACTTACTGTTGTATCGGGCATCGATCTGTGCTTGCAAAATGTTCAGGCCGGGTGCGACAATTGCAGGCAATGTTCTGGATCGTAAAAGTGGTGCTGGCCGGCCGCCAGCACCACGGGCATTCCTCGTTTCCGGTTTGCATTCTACAACTGGTACGCTGAAACATAAAAACAAAAAATTGTTATTCATTTATGCTAAATAGAGGAGAGAACATTTCTTCCTTTTTCTAGTTTTAATGGTATAGAAAAAGGTTTAAATGCAGTTAAAATGACCAACTAAATGTTAGGCATAAACTAACATTTGCATATTTGAATTTCCCTCCGATCGTAATCCTTAAGCTATTTTTCACATCACAAACAAATTTTTATCCTTTCTTTGTCTGAACTAATTTTTAGTCACTGGATGAAGGTACATGCTTAGAATACTTTTCATAAATTTCAAGTCTTCCCGGGCCTCTGTTCATGATTAATCTTGTTAACCGTACTTTGGCACTACCAAAAAAAGTCCTTGTAGGCCGTACGTTAAGCTAACGACCCCATTTTTCAATACCTTTTAATAATTCATCTATTCACATTTTTAATAACGATTTTCGCAAGATATTTATAATTACAAATTCGGAAGTAGCTTTCATGAAAAATTTTATAAAAAATAAACTCAAAATGTGAATAAATAAGGCACTTGAACTTTATGAGTTTCACTTCGAACTTTGACTACCAACTTATATGAGTTGGAAGTTTTCACTGTGTCTCAGTTGAAGTCATCTTTGTGACTTTCTCTGGAGAATCCCATAGTTTAAACTTTGGTGACCTTTAAGAATATAAAAAATATATATCAAACATGAAATCGATCCCTCTGGGAGAGACTAAGAACTACTATTTTTGGTTTCACATCAATGGTAATGTGAAACTTTTTTTTGAAACCTAAAACTTGCGTGAAGAGCAAATGAATGCTATTCATATCCACAAAAAATATGTTGCCACTCGACAAGGCTTTTTCACTATAGTTGGGATTAGATTACAAGCAATGCTTCTTAATCTTCAGAATGCATAGTAACTTCTGAATATAATGCATAATTGATATTGCTATATTTAAGGAAATAGCATCAATTCAACCTCTTCAATCAAATACGAATAAATTTATCTTGCTTAAAATTCGATGTGAATTTCACATAGAAACATTTTTATTTAATCTCAAGTCTTTTTCGATTGCTAGCAATTCAATTTCCGGACAATCTACAGTTTCTAGCGCCGACGTTGATCGGCAAAGAACGAGAACTTCCTTTTTCACAAGTGCGAAGCCTTAATATCTCGTTGCTATTGAGTTTCAACATCAAGTACGTTTCACTTCGTTCATTACTTTTTCATTAAAGAGACTAATTCAGTTCGCTTCTTTACGGGAATGTTGATGCAAAATAATGTGGAGCCATTTTGAAAGCTGAAGAGAAATTAAGGTTTAATGCTAAATTCCAAGGTGCAAAAATACGGAGTGAATTGCGTCTTTGAGATTGAATCGTTTTCACGGAGAAAACTGGATATTAAACCGTAATATCTAGCTATTTAACTATGGGACGACTATCTAGATATTTAGATATAATAACTTGATATTAAAACTTAATATCCAAAGATTAAAATATTGGATATTAAAATATTTGGATTATATATTTTAATATCTAGATATTATATCTAAATATCTAGATATAGTCGTCCCATAGTTAAATAGCTAGATATTACGATTTAATATGCAGTTTTCTCCGTGTTCTTGTCAATGGTAGATTCTAAGGAGTTCTCTTCAAGTAAATTGATATTTGCTATATTATGTTACATATTTTTATGTAAAAATGTATGTATATAATGAATATTTTCTTTTTCGTGTAATGCAAGAAAAACGTTTGATATTTCAAACAAAGTGCAAGTGAAATACAAACGTTCTGTGAAATTCGAGAGTAGAGTCAAGAGTGTAGTGACAGGAAAGAATCAGTGAAAAAAAGCACTTTATACTCTGTTCCATTTCATAGAAATGTAGAAGGGGCCTTTGACGAAAATCGTAGACGATTGAAAAAGAGAATGAGGAGAGAAGATGGTGCGATATAAAATACGGAAAGCCAATAAAAGAAACTTGGATAGAACTTTATGAGAGAAAATTCTATTTCAGATAGATAGAGAAGTTTCACAGGTTGTCACGTTGTAACGTTTATTCTCTTGAACTGGCGAAGCTGGTTGACAAGATAATAAAACTTCGAGAACAGATTAGGTAAAGAAACATGAAGCAGAATTCTATAAGGGACTTGCTTGCTAATGACGTTTTCTATAATCATAATTACGAAACGATAAAAATTTATATATTTTATTGTCTTATAGCTTCAGATCGAAGCTAAAAGCATTTTAAGAATTATCAAATAATTAACCCTTGAAATTAATTTTAGTATATACTGTAAAAAAAATTACATACTTGTATGAAAAAGAACGCAACGGTTTTTTAAAATAGAGCTTAGAATGCATTCCTGGAATAAAAGTAAAAAAGCAAAAATGAAGTTCTTTCTCCTCGAGCTGTGAGGTGAATGAGGGAATAAATTAATTTACTTAACTACTTTCTTCTGTACATCCTTTTTCTCTTTCTTACGCAGAAATTTGAAGATAAATAAAACTTTTTTTATTTAAAATTTTAATGGCAGTAATTATAGAATTCTGTAACCCTATATTATAAAATTGTGTATTAATTTGAGTATCTAATTGAGTAAATCGCTATTATAATTGACCTTTATTTGAAAGTTAATGGGCAAGTTTATAATTTAGATTCGTGATGTTGATGATAATCAGAATTTACAATGATTAATGATTGTTTCCAGCAGAAATAAACACAATTTTTTAATATATTATTAAAACATTAAAAATTTGTTCAATAAAGTAGGAAAAAATTAATTAAATGACTAATGCTTCTTAAACGATTTTTAATTATACTTAAAAAGCACAGAAGCATGATTATTAAAACTAATGATATATAGAAGTGACTATATATTTTGCTAGATTTTAATCATTTCATTAAAAATGAATTTTTGAATTATTTGCTCGTTTACTAATTATGTAAATTTATACTTTCAATATCTTTTTTTCTATAGTATAATATATTTTTTATTTTATAAACTATTTCTTCTTTCCTCCTTTAAAGAGACAATCCTAGATATTTGTCTTTGATAAGGAAATCCCGAACATTAGTGTTTAACGCCTTCCACTGTAATAAAAAAAAACCCAATGTAATTGCGAATTTTCGTTAGCAAGAGACAATGGGGAGCAATTTAAATTCCTGCGTAAATTTTAGGACTAGACGACTCCCCAGCGTCTCATATTCTGTACACAGGAAAGTAAAACCACGTCGTGACTTTACACGCTTTTTCTTCAGCTCACGTATAAGGTGGTAACCACCCTTATATGTATTCCTTCTATGAAAACAGCCTGTGGTAGTAAAAACGAATGCATCAACACCATCTGGTCGTTTTGTATTAGTATTTTTCTCCATATTGTAACTTTCATGTTTCGGTATCCTTTCTGAGAGAATCTCTCAGATGATATAAATGAAAAGTTTTTATTCTCTTCCCGACATTCAGGAAAATATTGCAATTATAATTTAAAATTTTTTTAACGCTTTCTTAAACTTTAACAATGCCAGACTTCACAGTCTTTCCCTTATTCCAATGTTTTCTCCTTTTTTAAAAAAGGATTCGTCTTCTTTCCCCTGTTTTCAAGAATATTCGCCTTTTTTCTCATTTTCACAGAGAAATGAAATTTTCATCAAAAACATATCGGGCAAAAAGTATCGGAAACTCGTTAAAACTCGACATCGACGATAAGCGGTTAACGGATCGTTATTTTGCACCAAACAGAGCTTTTCGAGTGTCAACTTAATTGTCGAAATCGATGAATGTTTATTATTGGAATTTTAGTGGTCGAAGAATTATAAGAAATAAAATCCATTACTAGTTATTAGTTGTAACTTCGTTACAGAAAAATATGTAGATTTACAATTCTTTTATTTATTCTTGACTTATTCTAAAAATTAAAGTGAAATTAGTTACTTTCTTTCTATCTTTGAAAAGGTCAATTCTTTACTTTGGTTTCTCTCTACACTGAAAGCTCAAAGGAAATTCTAGATGAACAGAAATTGAATTTCATTTGTTAACTTCAACCGTTAGCACAGGAAGTAATGTGTAGCAACAAAAAAGATTCATTCCCTATCAGAAAAGAAATACAAAGCTTCATTCACTAAATCTCTAACATGTGGTTCTATTCCTTTTTTCAATCGATCGATCATGTTTTACAGACAATGTTTCACAGATACCAAATTTTACGACTCGTTCCAATTTGATCATTGAATCCAACCCTTTTTTATTCCCAAATTATATTGTTTTAAAACTTGATAACATACATCATTATTTATCATTACTATCATTATTAGGTTTGATACAACAATTTATGTAAGGTTTTTGAGACGTTTCATTATACCTCTTTTTTTAAAGAGGATTTTTCTTTTTACACTGAGAAAAATGTTTGGTGCGGACAACAAAACTTTTTGTTGCTATAGAAGCAACAAAAATTGTTTGGTTGTGCCAACCAAATCTTGGTTTTTTCAACAACCTTTTTGTTGAACCAAGAAAATTCATTTGAACCAACAAAATCTCAGTTTTGGTTGAATTAACAAAACTTTGGTTGGTTCAACAAAAATTTGGTTTTGTTTGTTTTTTTTTTGTTGCTTCTATAGCAACAAAATTTTTTGTTGTCCGCACCAAACATTTTTCTCAGTGTATATATTATTAAATCATATATTTTGTTCAAATTAATAAAAAATTTAAGAAGTATACATGGAATTCAATTCGTGAGTAAAATGAATATTGAACCTGAATATTGAAAAATGTTTACACTTGGGGTATATAATGTACTGCAAGAATATGAACCCTTTTCATGAATATACTGTGAAACGAGAGACTTAAAAAGTTGAGTCCGAAAGTGTCTAAACTCGCCATTACGAAAATCTCATTTTCTCAAACGATCTTTCGTGAAGTTAAGTCGTTTCTCGACAGGGTGGAAGTTAAGAAAAATGAATAATACGTAAAGAGCTAGACCTCTCATTTTCTTTTTCATGCTGAAGAAAAACTAGTTTTAGAGAGATTCTCGTAAAGTTAAAGGAAGTAATTCTAAGTCAGTGGCGAATGAAGGTTAATGGTTCAACGCCATGAAGCCAACGACGTATCACGTAATCACGGAGCTTTCTAAAGGTTCAAATACTTACAGTTAATAAACATTAAATTTCACTTTTTCTGAACTTGAGAACTGGCGTTAGAGCTTGAACGACTGAAAGAAAAATTACAAAATTTCGGATTTCAATTACTTGACTATTGGTTCATAATCATTAGTGTAATTATAATTAAATAGGAGGTCTTAGCTATTTATAAGATGAACTTTATAGTGTGAACTCCTTTCTGCCGTTACACTTTGCTTCGTTAGGTCTAACTTAGTTCTGGACTCTCTTACACTTCCCAACTACCCTCGGGGGTAGGAGTTCGTTTTAATGCTGAATTCAAGTTCTGATTGGCTTGTGGCTTGAACAAACGTTTCTTGAATTTCAAAGTTTGATTTCATAAAGTGCACCTTAACAAGTATTTACTTCATACCAATATGATGAGATATTGAAACTATTGATTCTGGAATAAAAATAGGAATAAACGCCTTTCAGACTAATAAAATAAATCCAGAGTTTATATTTCATTGATTTATTTACGTGAAATTTATTGTTAAGTGTAATTTGCACGTAAATTTATTTACTAGATTTTCTTTAAATTACATTCAACAAATCAAGGATGACGAACGACTTCAGGTCTTAAATCTCATTGCCTTCCGGAAGTTCATAGGGCAATAAAAGTTTCTTCGAAGTATGTAAATAAAACATATCCTGCCCTTTGTAGATTCTTGCTCAAGTTTTTTTTAAATGTCAAGGTTCCTGTTGCGTAGATTGAAAACCATGCCCCGAAGGCATCAAAATAAATGTAGGAGTTAACGATTAATAAAAACTGGATATCGCTTATACTCGTCTGAGAGTAATTTAATTACATAATGCTATAGAATTTCCTATAGGCAATTGAATATTTATTCAAAATATATTATAAATGCAGCAATATTGACCAGGACGAAATTATTGATCATATTTTTACTTGTCTTTGCACAAATTCGTGATTACAATGACAAAGTAGATTGAACACTCAGATCTGGCGACGGTCCAGAAGCTTTAGAAGTCAAATCTTTTTCTCTTCCATTTCCACTTGTACTTCTACATATCATCCTTAATTCCCTACCAGATGCACGAACCTGGATGCCTCAAATAATAGACGTAACTTTGCTTTATGAAAGAAATGTTTCATTCAGGACTTCAACATACACGAACATTCTTAGAAGTAAAAACGAATTTCTATTATAACATTTTTCAATTATCTGCAGTTTAATTCATTTTTCTGGTATAATTTTTTAAGATTAGGTGTACTTTAAAGTTTTCAAAATTAGGGGAAGGTTCGATTGATTATTTTATTTTAAAGTTATATCTGGTTAAAATCCCCAACAGAAAGTTAAATTGGAAAGAGAGAATGTGAATCAGAGTGCGACTTAATGTAGCAAACTACCCTTGATTCTATTTTTCACATAAGGAGAAAAACTTTAATGAGCATGAAGAAGAGTAAGAAGAAAGCTTTTAGAAAAGTTTCTACTGTCTAACCACATTTCTCATCGATACCATATCTCCCCTTTACAAAACGCATCAACTATGTTGGGACGTGCTGTGAAAACCTTACTCATCGAATGTCGAGGGCGACTTTAAGCTTTTGGGGGTAGAGCCACTGAATAAATGTCTAATCACTTTACCACTTGATTCAGCGTCCGGAGAAACATCGATTGTAGACTTGCGGTTTTCCTCAAAACCGGGATAAAAGGGATTATCTCAAATTGACATAATTTAACTCCACTTCTAGCTAGACGTTTAAAGATCGCTCTCTATTCCTCTGTCTCAGGCGCGATAATCCATTCAGGATCAGAATAATATACGATGAAAATAGGAGATGCTTTTAAAGCAGTGCCTTTTCTTTTCGGGCAAGGGCACGTAACTGCTAACTGTTTTAAGTGGGTGGGTAGTTCTTTCTAAAAGCTAAAATACTAAAACGTACGATTTATAGTCAGATCTATATAAATTAGACTAACATAAAATTGGATTATTCGCTTGAATGCTTTGACCACATAAAGAATGAATAAAAGATTCTTTAGAAGATACTTTCCAAAATGAGAGAGTCTTTTAAGCTAATGCAGTCAAGTTCAAATTGCACTTACATAGTTCTTCTTTATCCTCTCTAAAGGAAAATAAAAACGAAGTATAAATCGCATGTGTGTGTTGGTTTGGACATCCTTTGAAATCTTTTTAAATTCTACCAAATACACGGAAAAAATTATTTTCTTAGATTTTTAAAACAGTATTTACTGACTTTCAGACACAGAGAAGTCAGAGAAAAGTATTATAATATTTCAGTGAATTTTATGAGATATTAGAAAAGAGTTTATTAATTTTTAGAACAGATTTCTAAAACCTTTAGAAACCTCATCAATATCTCATAAAATTCACTGAAATATTATAATACTTTTTTCTGACTTCCTGTGTCTGAAAGTCAGTAAATACTGTTTTAAAATCTAAGAAAATAATTTTTTCCGTGTACAAAGTATTTTTTTCACGCTATGATACGTAATAATAATGGCAATGAAAGTTAATTTAAAGATTAGCTATCAGAAGTAATGAAGCGATTAGTTTTAAATTATGACTATAATGTACATTTGTTTGAAGAAGTAATAAGTATGATAAAAGAATCTATATATTTTCTTAAACGGCAACTCCTAATCCACTTTTATTACCCGCGTGATTATATCAATGATGTCTCTTAAAAATACTACTTTGTAAAGATTGATCGATTTCATGGACGATTTATACTCTATAGGAAGTTTCGATCTCATAAATTTACGTCATTCGGGTAATAGGAGATTTACAATCCAACTATAAAATCGGATTAAATTAAAAACAGTATACTTTTATAGTATCTCAATAATTGAGATTCTAAATACATTTTTATAACAAATATCTTTTATTATTTATGTTTCAATATAAATGAGGTATTTTTAGCTTCGACGAATTATACTCTCCTCTCTTATAAATCTTGACTTATAATCCCTATAAACAGAGCTTTGCTCTTATCAAAAAGGAATGGATTATCTGCAAGGAAAAAAATGGATTAGATTAATCCTATGACCTTTTTTGTTACACTTTGCTACTTCTTCTTCGGTACCTATATTCCATCCTTGCATTTATGTCGCTCTCATGTTCAAGGGAATAGCAAATGACTCGATGGAAAGTGATACGTGCATAAGGTAAATTCGTCGACCGGAAGTGACGTTAGCAAAGAGAACATTCGTCGTCTAGGAGTCCAATAAAATTAGAATTGGAATTTGAATTCATGTCTAATAAAATTGAAATTTATGTATTTCAAGGTAGATTCTGGATAATAAAACTCCCACGGAAACACCAGTATTCCAATAGTGCATCCGACTATGTCTACCACTCTCATAATTTCTTTTCGCCATAAAAAAACGAGTTGACGGAAAGGGATTGGTCACTAATGAAATTTGATTTATTAGAATCCTCACCAACTCTTTTCTAATCTTCGTCTTGAATTGTTTCGAAATTCTTTAAAAATTATTTAAATCTACTTGAAATCTTTTGAAATCGTTTTAAATTCCTGAAAATCAATTTACAGCTGATGATTGGGATGGTGTACACTTAAAATTCGAGCCTCCCTCGGAGGGAGGATACAAAATATCTCATCCTTTAAATATTTTGTTCAAAAAATCTCTTGGCAATTTTATAATGTAAACAATGAATAGGTAACTGATTTTCTTTGGCCTGAAAACTAGCCTTGGCTCTATTCCTTTTTTTTTTTTAATAATTTACTTGTGTCTTAGACGTAACTAGTGCAGTGAAGAGGCTACTAACCGCTAGAAAAACTGTGCAATATCTAAAAAGTAGGTCAGCCCTGATCTGCGTACTTATATTTGAAAGTTCAAAAGCCATGTAAAAACATTATGAAAGATGATAAAGCTTAATAAGATTTATCTTTAATCAAAAAATTAACACTTTCCAGTAAAATGAAGTGAGTCATAAAGTAGTTTCAAAACGTGGATGGAAAAATCTGACTCGTCAAGTCTACGTGTTTTATTAACTTTTTCTTAAAGATAATAATTCAATCTATTAATTAAAAGCCCTGCTGTTTTGCATTTTTATTGCATTTTCTTTTAAAGTTTCTATGTTCATTTTCGATGAAAGTAAAAATATTGAAAAAAAAAATTATAAAAGCGAAACTAAATTTGCTCCTGTATGATAATAAAGTATCACGTGTCCTAAAAAATTCAGAAAACCATTATATTTTTATTAGTAAAATTGATGATGAAAAAGTACCGCGAGAGCTGAGTTTCGGGGGTGGAAAGAATTTTATAAGTATATGGGTATGTGAAAAATAGCTCTCTTAAGATGAAATTACTCTTCGGCACCGTTCTGCACAGCATACTTTGGTTTAATTAGCTTTCCTTCAAATAGAACACAAATAGTATCACGATTCTCTCTCGCATGACAAAATTCCACCGAACTGTCTTGGGAATCTCAACGCTTTGTTATACACGGTCTTACATAAGTACATTTAATATCACTAAGATCTGAGATTACCCACAAATTAAATTACTGAACATATGTTTCACATAAAGCATGTTTCATGGCATACATGTTTATGAATCCGCTCATATTAATAAGAGTATTATTTTGCTTATTTGCCCCTATTTAAAAGGGATTCTAAAGAGGCCTTATTAGTCAGGATTTCTTTGTTGAATAAAAATATTTTAATATAAATATTATCATGGGGCATGTCCCCTTAAAAAATAAAAATGGAAAAATGAAAATTGAATCTGAAATTGCTGTAGATTCTATATTTTATTGTGTAAATCATCTTTTATAGGGTGAAACCTAATCCAATTATTTCAGACATCCACTTGATTCAAAAAATTTTAATTCGATTCAATTTCCTTTGTGGATCGTCTAAAGAAAATTACACCCCGAAATACAGGCTGGCTAAACCTTGACGAGAATCTCGGTGGCCCGCGTTGGCAGATAAATTTTATTTCTCCAACGAACATTCCAAGTCGATATCGGTTATTGGTTTTCGTCTTACTCCCTTTTGCTGAGAGATTCAGTGACGTGTGAGCGTGCTGCAGCCAGAGGGTACAAGCTTATTAGTTATTACTGCCACATTTCATCGATATTATGTCGGAACACTTTTTTTTTTGCCAAATTGCAACACTCTTTTTCCAAAACGATAAAATCTACGAGTTGTTTAATCTTTTTTCTATATTTTCATGTTTTCGCATACATAAAGCATCATTTTATTTACAATACGTTTGAAATATATGTTTATTAAATACAAACATAAATAGGATGATAAAAATGCTTACAACGTACGTTGACACGTGTCAGCAATTTTGTTTATTTGCTAACCTTGTATCAGGATGATGTGAGAAGAGCTGAAAGCATCCTATGAAGTGTGCTGGGAAAAATGGGGTGGTTATGAATATTTATGAAAAAGTGCTTTCTACTTCCGTAATAAACTCCTCCAGTCGGCATTCAAATATCATAAATAAAATACATTCGCAAAGTGAATGTGTTACTCAGGGGAACAAAACTTTTTACAGAAACTTTTGCCAACTAAAGTCAAGACTATTTAAAATAAATAAAGAAGGTATATTTACTGTTAAAACATTGAATAAACCAATCAATAAACGAACTCAAATCAAAAATAAAATTTTTTTCGTAAATACGCTTAAATAATAATAATAATAATAATAATAATAATAATAATAATAATAGTATAATAAATACTACTTCTTAAATAGATAGTGTACAATGATTTGCAAGTTTTCGTGTGAAGCTTTACCGGAGTTTAATGTTCACAGTAAAAATACTTTGACTGAGTGCAGAGTCACGGTCAGGTTTCTTGCAGAGTATAATAAACTTCCCATATATTCCTAAGAAACTTTGCTTGCTGATACAATGTGTATCATATATATATATATATATATATATATATGTGTGTGTGTGTGTGTGTGTGTGTGTGTGTGTGTGTGTGTAACACATCGGGATGTACAGCTAAGCTAGTGCCCCTCCTTGATTGCTTATTCTACGACAAATAGTATGAATTTACATATTATTCTATTCTCCAGCGAATCTAGCAGTCTAGTACATTTCCCAAGGCGAATAATTGAACTCAAAAGAGAACTCATCATACATATGTGCTGCATATAAAAGTAAATTTTATTCCAAAAAGGAAGTTCACTTCGTGGTTTACTAACATAAATTTCAACCTCAAATAAAGTATATGTCGAGTCTATGTAAAAATAGAGAAATGATGATTTCAGTTTGAAATGCAACAATTGTAGAATTTTTTTCAATTTTAGATCTACTCCTAAAATTAGAAAAACCATAATGCAGTACTGTTAGAAATATATTGAAAATTCAACTATTTTGTTGAACATTCAACAACTTTTTATTGAATATTCAACTATTTTGTTGAAAATTCAACTACTTTTGATTGAATATTCATTCAGCTATGGTAATTGTAAAAAACTTCAACTAAAGTAATTGAAGTTTTTTTAACAGTAAATCTATGAATTGAAATTAATTTTTTTAATTGGAATATTTCAAACATCAAAAGTGATGAGATTTTCGTCCATTTTTAGGTAATTTGTACTTGTTAAAATTATACATTCAATGTTCTATATCTCAAAATCGATGCGCTCATCGTGGAAAGCCACAAGCGAATTGCTTTATACAAATCCCTTTCAGTATTACTATCCGCTTCTATAATAGTTCTATTACTTCCTAAAGCCAAAGGAAATGGGTCATTCCTTCCACTAAGAACAGAAAAGCTTATTTAACTCTAATAAAGTTCTATTGCGGAATATATTGTCCGAAAAATTCAATCGACAATTTTTCATCTCAAATGTCAACTCCCTCATTGCTAACTGCTGCTCTTGTAAAGCAAAAGTAATAAAAACAAAACTACCATATGATTGTGCAATTTATTGCACACGCGCATGGAACTGAAGTTAACATCATGCACAATTAGCCGAAGTTTCTATTCGAGATATAATAATTTTCAGGCGTGACTCGACTTGAGAGTGGAACAACTAAAATACGTTCGCCCTCTCATTGTTGATGAAGTTTCAAATTTTTTAACTTTTTGTTTAACAGAGATAATTTGTTTCCCAAGAGAGAATTTTATTGTCGAAATTCAGTCTAAAGCATATTCAGAATTCCGCTCAAATGATTGCTAATGGTAAAATTTCAATCGTTGAATAAAATTTTACAGTTAAAATTAACTTCTTTCTTGACGAGATGAAAATTTTTAATTCCTCTGGTCGGTTCAAGCAAAATTCTCTATAGGCACCTTTTTCTGTTACGAATTTGAACTTTTTATTATAGACACATAAAACCAAAGTTTCTGAACGGAGTAAATCAGACCGTTCAGAACACAATATTTTATGTGACCTTAAAAAAGTTATTTATGTAAGAAAGATATCGGGAACACGAATAGAATCCTTAACTTTTTATTACGAGCTAAATCAAAGCTCCACTTCAAATTTTCACATTATACGTTTACAAAGTATTATATATGACGACTTTTAAAACATGAATTATTATTTTTCAATATGACAAGATTTAATGTAAAAATTCTTTAAACTCAAATGATTCAGGCTGTTTCAAAAAGTCATGGCCAATTTTTTTTTCGTTTGTGTTATTGTATTATTTGTATATTATATTATATTATTTTTGTGTCGACACTTTGCTGAAATTTAATTATGGCTTTCATATTATATAAACATGCCGTAATTACGACATTTTCTGCATAATGTACAATTCTACATCTGCACTAGACTCGTGATCATGTAATACAAATCTAAGCTTCCACGTTTTCGCTTCGAACACCTCCAACTTTTTAATGAATTAGTTAGTGGTAAAATTTTGAAACCAAAAATATGCGACAAGAGTTTGACTAACTAAAATTCCCTTTTGGATTTTGACCTAATTCGTTATTTCAAATGTAGGAGAAGTTCCTTCGTACTTTATAATGAAACAAAACTATATTGCGGAAATTCTCGGACCCATTCAGTATAAATTTATTTACAAAATTTGAAAATTCAATGTCTAGAAATGAGCTTTATAAAATATAGAAGGTATCGGTGTAAATTCTAAGAAATTTCTCTCTGTGCAGTATAATTTAAATATCTTCTTTTTCTAGCAATTTCTATTCGTTTCTTTTGCAAATTTTTTACGACGTGAATAGCATCTAATGAGTTAACGTTGAGCAATGCATTTTTATGAGATTTAAAATAGAAAATGAAGGAGTCATGACAATGTTTGAGAAAAGGTTCGACCCAGCTGATTATACAGTTTTTCGTAGTGAAGGAGGGTTACTCTTGGAATAAATTAAGGGAGGTAGGTCATGAAGGCAGAAGGAAGTCAATGATGTTTTTAATTGGTAAAAAACGATTTAGTGGCGAGGACCCCTATAATTAATAATCTATGCTTGTAATTAATAAAACACAAAAGGAAAAAAAGCGCTTTTACTTCAGTCTATTAAAAATTTTTGCATTTCAATGAAAAATACAATTTATTTTACATATATTATAGAAAGGATATAAATCAAAATAATAATTAAAAAATTTAAAAACTTCATCATCTTTACCTGATAGAAAAAGACGTAACTCACGATCGGAAATTCTAGGTGTACATGTTCTTTTTTATTTTCACAGATTCTCATATTCTGTTATACCTGATGCTTTATAGAGACATCAACGTGACATGCAATTTCCAAGACAAACTTTTTGTCACCTATATACATTAGAAAAATAAATTGCGCTCTCTATCAGAAGCTGAAAGGCTAAACTGATTTAATAGTGTCTCGATATAGAAAGTTTTTCTCGCGGAAAGAGAGTTTACACTATTATGTCAACGGAATAAACTCACCTCTTCTCTTTGCGTTGCTGCTTTTTCTTCTTGAAAGCTTTCTTAACCCTCAGAAGCAAAAACGCGGCTCGGTCGATCGTTAGGCTTGGACTGGCCTTGTCACCACTTGACATCCTGCGTTTTATTCCTCCCAGCACCTTAAGCAAGCACAATTTCACTTTACTTAATTACCATTCCTCCTTCGTTATCTGTTTGGTAGATATAACTAATTATCTCTTTTTTGCAGAGCAAAAAGGAGTGAGAAATAAAGAGAAACGAAAGGAGGAAAAATCTGATTTAATCCAAAAGCTTAGCTAGCTAATCAAATGAATGCAATTTGTCCCAAAAGGAAAGATACACTTGAATATAAAAAAAAGGATCTCCTACTTTCTTTTCTTTTGGGAGCCAGGGCAAAAATGTAGTTTTTATCATATTTTTTTATTTCCATTTTGTTTTCCCCAGAAAAAATACCTACATGGTATATAATATATATTTATATCTAATAATATTCACAAAAAGTAATTTTTCTCAAAACCGCTACCTTTATCCGATTTCAAAAATAGATCCTATCGTTTTCAAATCCCAGAGGTATCGAAAGAATTCTTTTCAAATGTCTGTAGATTCGGTAAATTCCTTTTTTCACAATATTGCAGTATGGAATTCGTTTTGAAAGGGTTTCTTCAAGATTTATACAGTCTATTTATTATATTATTTAGAGTCTTATGTGATTGTATGACTTAATATTCCTGCGAATATTACTAATATCAAAGCAATGCATACAACCAATCTATCTTTATGAATGATGTTCGTTAATCAAACCATATTGACTTGCATGCATAATTTATCGATTTAGAGTAATTAACATATCCAATATGAGCAACTGTATTCTATAATTGCAATTTAGATATATTTGGAATTTACCTGTAAATACCTAGGTAATACTAAATCGAAATTGAACGCAATAGTTAAATTTACTCATAGTTGAAGATTTAATTCACATTATTTTGAGATAACAATTATACATGTTATTGAGGAAAATTTGAAACTTGTATTATTTACTTGTAAATTACCACATTCTAAGATTTTGGATTATCAAGCTACTTTCACGAATGGTTGTCTTAGGATCGATAGTGATTTAGTCTTGCGGATTAAGGTGAAAGCAGCCTGCGGCCACAGGACAAAATTAATCAGAATGTTTGTCCTATGTGACGTACATTTTAGTAAATACTGTAAATATCCACAAATTGAATGATTGTACGCTTATTGAGACGACATTTTTATACATAATTTGTATTATACAAAGACATGGACAAAAAAAGTATTGGCTTGCATAATTAGAAATAATATATTTGAGAATTTAGTTTTAATCGGTACAGAGCTATATTGATTTCAGATTTGATTATTATAATCAACTTGTTATCACTTGTATTCACCTGTACGCATTCATATTTTGAATTAATTTTAATTTAATTGAATAGCGTAATATTATATTAAATCCATTGAAGTGAAAATCAGTGATCTAAAGCTGTAATTGAATTCTCCTTGAATTTTGAATGTGTATAAATCTTGACAAAGACCTATAAATCAATTTTCAAGAGAGCTTTCGAAGTATCAAAGTAAATTCAATGAATATAAAATGAAATGAACTGTCTGCAGGACAAATTTCTGTGTAAATTGTCTGTTTCCACAAGGAAATACTTCGAAACAACAGAATTATTCTCTCAATCTGAATTAGTAAGAAGTTACTAATGAAGTAGAGCCGATTCGTTTACTAATTCCCTTACTAAACGAAATTCATTATTATAGAAATATATTACAAATAAAATCCTCATTTTTAAAGATTTCAAGAGATTTCGTAGAATTTTAAGATATCAAAAGATTTTAAAAATTATTCTTAAGTTAAGATTTCTAGTGGAATTAATATCATATCCTCGATGTCTTTTAAGTTATAATTAATCAATATTCTTGGATTAATATTTACAGAGCAGTTATATGTGTACTACACATGACGTAAGATATATAAAAAATACTCGGATCCTAAAATTATTATTCAAAGAAGGGAAGATCACGTCAAGATCAAACTCAGGTCAACCTTTCCTTCTTCCCAAGGGAAGGAAAATTTACCTTTTCTTACTATACATATATATATATATATATATAAACTACAATGACAATATAAGTTAAGCTTGCTTTTCCACTCTATATTGTATACCCCTTTTTTCTTTATTTTTTAGAGACAGTACTATGTCTTATTATTTTTAGACGATCGTGAAATATATTAGATGAAAGGACATATACTTTTACGATGATTGGCATCACTATCTATTAATTCGAATTCATAATTGAATACATTATTCTAGATATTTAGTACTCTTGAAATTGCTTCAATAATAATTTCAGAAAATGATTGATATTATCATTTATAGCTATCATGCATAGTTAGGAAATTCACGAAGCGATTCAGAAGTAACGACCTCTATATATCACAAGTGATTTGCCTTCAGGTCGAAACTCAGATATATGTGACTGTATTTTTTTACAGCAATATGTCTCCTTTCCACTCCTCTCTGTTGCCTCTTTTTTGTTCAATGTATCTGCAGGCTTCGTTAGGCGACATTCATAGAATCAGAGGAGCCCTAAAATTATCGACCATGATTGAAACTTCATGGAAACTCAGGTAAATTGCTGGAAAGTTTTGCCAGTAAACAGTTTCAAACAGTTTATATATGTATCTTCCTAACTATATTCTCAAGAACTTGCAGGGTCCTTATCGGTTCACACTTAATTCACTTTAAGCAATATTTCAAAATTATCTTGAATCATGTAATCAGATTTTCAAAATTAACATTTTTCACATCTTTGCGAATCTGAAGCAGCGTTTTAACAATGTTGCTATAATTGAGATAAATTCTTCACTTTTTCTCCTCTTTTTCTAGTCAACATGCTCTTCTCCACTGTAACCTTTAATTCTCAGCTCGGCATCAAAAGGTCGCTGGAGTCGTTGGTGTCCTATTCTGTTCTGGTGTGGTTTGAATAAACGAGGAAAGGAAACGAAAAAGAGAGAATTGTGTTCGTTCGTTAACAATGAGTGAAGTGCAATTTCTTCTCGACAAGGAAAAAACGCGTTTTGAACTGACATATAATTCCAGTCGGCAGTGCTATCCTACAATCAAATAATTCCTATTAAAGAGCAAACGACCGATCCGCAAACAGATCCTGACAACGTAAAAATTACAAATTTAAATTTATTTCTTGATTACGCAAAAGGGAAGGAATTACTTGAAATAACACAGAAAAAACAAGGACTGAAAGTGTTTACAGCTGAAATCAGTTTTTAGGCTGAATTTAAGCTTAAGTCAGTTTTTAGTTTTGTTTTAAGACTAAGAAATCTAAAAACAAGACTTTTTAGTCTTCAAACAAGACTAAACACTGACTTAAAACTGAAATTCAGCCTAAAAACTGATTTAAGCTGTAAATACTTTCAGTCCTTGTTTTTTCTGTGAAATTTCCAAAAATTAAAGTTCAAACATATTTTCATAATACACTTTCTTGATTACTACTTCCTCGAAATAAATATTAATAATAATATTGTGAAGTTCTATTGTATTACGAAATCTGTTTTCACAATGAGAAATAAGTTCGAGATTTCTAAAGATGATATACTGTATTTAAAAAAAAAATAAAATTTAAATTTCGGTCCAGATTATAAAATAGGTCATGCATGCCCACTATATAGATATATATTTTTTTTATCCGCTGGAAATGTTGATCACCATAGATTATTATGGCGTGAATGCAACGCTTTAATCCAGTTACGTATATATAAAAATAATCTTTCGGATTTACTGTGATTATAATTTTAACTTCATATTTTTTATTTCATCGGACTTTTGTTTGCAAAGGAAATTTTATTAATTGTATAAATAGTTATAAAGATTTTCCACCATCGTTCTTTATATATATATATATATATATATATATATATATCGTCACGTATTTCGCACGATTCGTATTTTTACGTGATCAGAATATACGCTGCCAGTTGCGTGTGTTATACAAGATTAGGAAAAGGCTAATAATTTATGTTAAAAAAATATTTACGTGTATTATATTTATACGAGAAGAAAAATTGAAAGTTTTGCTTTTCTGTGAAGTTATAACGCCAATTTAACAGCTCTGCTTCAACAAACGAGACAATCAAGGGCGTTTGGTCGTTATATACATATTCCGTGATGTGGAAAGTCGTTTCGTGTCGGATAATTAACTAAAATGAAAGCCTGCTCTTGAATCTATAACTTTCTCCATTGTTCATTCTTTCACGTATTCGATGTTGATGTTTTTTCTTTTTTAATTCTTTTGTCATTTTCTCATATTGAAATCTTGAGAATTCTAATGAGAAATACTTTTAACTATACATTCAGTAATACAGTACATTTGTCTGTATATAATTTTGTCAATGCACTGATTTACTATCATATAATGTACACCATTCGAGCAAGTAGATTAAATCATAGTTGATTCGAGAGCAGATGTCGTAACCTGAGGAAAATGGATCATGCAAACTACTACTATACTGTATAGTATTAAGCACCTCTTAAAGGATTATGGAATGATTGTGTGACAATTTACATGTGAGGACCCTGCAATGTGATCAAAGAGAAGATACATATGTCAAGGTCATGTCTTATGTATAATAATGATAAGTTAATTTTAATAAACTTGTTCGTTTAACTTCGAATTATCTTATCAAGAATTACAATCAGGAATATAAAAGAAAAATGCATTCCATTTTATTTCGTTTGGTGAAAGAATAGAAGCTTTTTGATCGAAGAAATATAATAGAATATCATCCGATAATATCATCTGCTTTTTTGTTTTTCAATTTGGAAAAATTCTTTAGTCCTTAGTCTAGAAAATTTGGACTCTGATTTTTCCCAATTCCAATGATAGCGCCGCCCATGGTTTGAACATATAATAAATGTTAATTTAAGTGTAGTTACATCTTAGTTTAAACCAAATATTAATCGGGGTTTCTTTGCTTTAAGCACGAGAGAATTTTCGAAGTTAGAGTCGACAGTTCGCTTTTAATTAAATCGTAATGGAAAAGCTTGTATTCTCAACCTTGGGTGGGTTGTAGAAACACCAGTTAATCGATGTGGTTTAAACTCCTAATCCTCGTATTCCAACTCATAATAAGCACGATATATTTCAGACAGAGTAAATCTCAAAGGATAATTTTTGTCCCAAAGTTAGGTGCAGAATTGATTTAAGAGCATGAATTGTAATAAAATTGCTTTAAAAGTTATATTGTGACAATTTTCTAGGTAGTCAATATAATTGTGTCGAAAAAGTTTCTCTGATATTTTATAGTTTACGAAAGATTTCCTAAAAATTCATAGACATTTTTTTCATCGGGGATTGTAATAATTGTAGAGTTACTGCCCACTTGCGATTATTTATTGCCAATAAATACATAAAATTTTTAAGTTTCAAAAGTACTAAACTCACGAGTTTTATATAATTTTTAACTGCACATTGGTCTTCAGATATTTATAAAAAAATATGTACATATTTTTATTGAGCATGAGTAATGTTTAAAACTTCTGTCTAAATTCTAAATCGAAAAGGGATAAGGGATGTAACCAGCATTACTCTACACTTTTTCCCTTTTTTTTCTCAAATTATATTAAGAACTTTTATAAGGATTCAGTGACCTGTAAAATCAATTCACTGGCTATAATATATGACGGTTATCTTCCTTTTTTTCTTCTTGACATTTTCAATATTCATCTGAACGAGAATCCAGTTTCATTTAATTTTTGTGATTATATACAAGCGATGAAACTTTGAATCAATTTCAAACTTTCAAATTTATAAGGGAAGTTCACAAATGATTTTTGAGAAATATTTTCGCTGAAGTAAATATCCTATATACTTCATTTTTGTGTTCTTTTACAAAAGAACGTTCAAAATTGCTTATATACTTTATTATTTACTAAAAGTTTTAATGATGTACTTCTCGACTTAATATACATAAATTTAAAAATAGATAGGAGTAAAGTTAATAATATGAGGTTTAATATGTGGATGTTTGAAAAGTGGGCGTTAACAAGATAAACTTAATTAGTATAGTAACACAAAGGTCGTTGATTAATATTTCAGATTTGCATTTTCTCTTTTGTCTAGATTACATGGACGTAATAGCTCATCTCGAATTGAAATTTCTTACATATTTAAATAATTGTTGAAAGTTTTAATGATTCTTGAGTTATATTTTTAATTAAAAAATTAATTTAGCTGAGTCAATTCTGTCATTCAAAAGTGTGATTTCTTTTTTCTTGTAAAACTGAGATTATATGTATATCTACATATTTTCACAAGTCTTCGAAATTAAATTGAACTTATTTTCCAGTTTCAAAAACTTTCATGTCAACATGTCAGTGCCGGTAAAAGATATAAAGCGACGAAAAGTTGTTATACGTATATTTTCTAATTTTCCGGTTGAAAATTGTTCTGTAATATGTACTGTTGTTTCTCGATGTTTGTCAACAAGTCCTAATTTCGTGTGTTAGTGTGACAGTCTGACACTCTCTGAGTTGTAATTCTTGTATAACGATAAATAAGTTTGAAAAAAAACACAGAAACTTCGAATAAAAAAAAATTGGAACACTGCCAGATCCAGAATGGATCTTTATTATCTTATTTTCCATTATTTTTTATCAACATTGATAGAGAAAACATCTTTTTGAATAGAAAAATGTTTATGTATGAAAAAAAGAACCACCGGAGATCAATTCAAGTCAATCATTTTTATCATTCTTAACAAATGTAAATTATCTCTCTCTCAAAAAAAAAAAAAAAAAAAATAGCTTTCATGTGAAAGAATAAATAAATCATTTCCTCGGATTTATTGATGTGTAGAAAGAGAGAAAATAAACTTATTAATCCTACACGCAGTTAAGAGGTTTTATCAATGAAATGCAATCTTTTTAAGTTCGAAGTTTTTCAAACTCGTTTAATTCAATAAAATTTTTTAATTAATTATTAAAATATAATCTCAAGAGTGCCATCACATTTTATGACCATATTTTTGCAAGGGCTGAGCAATAAACATTAACTGCCGCTAGTCAGCACAAAAAATGTGCAGAAATAATTTAAAATTAACGAGGCAGAAATATGAGTGTAGGAAGAAATATCTCTCGGTTAGTGGACTTAAAAATGGGAAGCCCTAAATGAATTGAAAGATTTTATTTCAATATTCAATTAAAGTATTGAATTATTCTTACTTTTAAAGCTACGTACAGTTTGTTATGTTTAAATTTATTTTTAAAAAATATCACTGATGCGAGTAATTTAAAAAATTCAAAGACGGGACATAAAATAAAGCCTATGGGCGGTTTGAAAAACCTTTGCATCTTTTAGTACCTTTTGTGGCAAGATAAAATGATATACATATATCTCGACTCTTAAGAGCTTTGAGGTCATAAGAGCATCCGTTAATTTAATTTTCAGTGATTTATTTCGCTCTACATTACTAACAGATTAAAAATCGAAAATAAAGCAGAACATCGACAATTTTCGAAAGTAGGTCACAAATTTTCAGAACGAAAATTTTAATCTCAACAATTTAATACGTTGTATAGTAACGTTGCGCACTAATGACTTTTCACACTTTTGATCACTTGATAAAAAATAGGTCACTTTTAGTGCATTTCTTTTCAGCTTTTCATTAAATGAGGAACTTGAAATTCATGTTGAAATTTCTACTTAAATTTTAGTTGAAAATATCAATTGCGCATATTTCATGAAAAGAATACAATTGGATAATTAAAATTAATCCTTGATGTTGTTCGAAAAATTACTTAGAATAGAATAAAAATAGTAATTTTGAGTTTTATGGAATACCGTGTCATAGAGTTGATGATATTTTCTTGTCTTTTGTGCTCATTCGATACAGAATTTAATGACTCTTCGACCTGTAAGTTATTAATAAAAAAACCAATGATTTGAAAAAAGGTCGTAGAAGAAAGATATTTTAGAGTCCATAAAAATTAATATCATTTTTATGATGAATATTATAAGAGTTAAACATAGTTTCATTATAAAAAATCATTACAATCGGATATCTATGCAATTTTATTGCTTATATGCTCTTCCAAGAATCGAGACTTGAATAGGTGGTAAAAACGGAACTTGTATAAGAACTGGAAAGCGTTCCAGGATATTGGACTGTATCGTTTTATAGTTTATCCATTGAGGATAAAGATAAGGCATTGAAGTATTTTTTTAAAGCAGTAGAGACGAAATTTCTATGTATAATTGTGCAAAAATTATTCGTTTGCGAGAAAATTGCTTTGTATACTCTATTTTATAATTAATACATTATACAGAACGGATTAATTACTCTTAAAATTTCTTGTACACTACCTAATGAAATCTTTTGAAATCCGTTGGAATCTTTGGAAAATATATTCTTTTCTTCTGATATCCTTTTATATATCTTAAAATTCCCTAAAATTATTGGAAATCTTTTTGAAATCTTTTGAAATCTTTTTAATATTTTGAAACTCTCTTGACATCTTTAGAAGTCCTTTGAAATTTCCTCTAACCCTTTGAGATTACACAAAATTTCCAAGCATTCTCTACCTGACGATCATAAATGTTAAATCGGAATAGGTGGATTAAATTAATGGATTAATTAATTAATTAATTAAATTGAATGCGTCTCTATTGAAATTCAATTCTTTGCAATTAATTAAAATCAGCTTTAAAATAAGTGACTATTTTAAAGATAGAATTTTATACGTAAATTCCATTCCCAAAAATTATGTACCTCTCTTTCATATCAGTCACCCTTGCATGGTCCCAAATGTTGACAAATGCAAAAAATATATAAATAAATGTTTTCACTCTAAAAACACCACAAACGTCTATCAGGCACAATACCGAGAGAAAACTCTATAGATCACACTCAACGAACCGGATTTGAAGCGACGAAAACTTTTTTAAAAATAAGTAAACTGAGACTCATTATTTTCATAAAATATTTTTTAAATTATATCTAATTGTAACTTTTAAAAGCATTTTGATTATGTTACATTTTGTTACAGAAGATACAGACCATCAGTGGTATGTTGAAATCTGCTCAAGGTGCATTTTTAAGCACAAAATAAAAAAATTTTTTTTTTTTTTTTACAGTAAGAAATAAATTTTTTATTAAGGCCCTGAAAACACAATTAAAACGCGGCGAATAATCAGGGGTGGACGCGGTACAAGCGTCGCGACGTCCGACCACCGACTGACTCACAAAGTCGACGTCGCGACGACGACCATCGACGCCAAACTGCAAAGAGGGGAAGGACGAATATACACTACGAAGAGCTCATCGATCTTTCCAATAGAGACGCACCCAATCGAATAAGTATATGTGTTCTATTATCTGTTTGGTCTGTTATCAATTGTTCAAAAGTTCCCGATATAAAATTTATCGTTATTGGGCAGAGTATAGAATACTCGGAAAATGCAAAATTTCAATTGTAACTTCATCTGCAATATTTCAAACACTTCTCGTCGAAAGCAACGTATCGTTATATGTAGTTGCGGAAACTTTTTTAAAAATATTACCTTTTTTAAAAGAAGTAAGTTGCTTCATTATTTCTGTGCTCTAAGAGCCCGGAAGGGGTATGAATCCATTCCGGGGTTAGGAAACAGGTGTGGTTTGTAAAAAGTATTAATTTTTAAACAAGACAGGCATATCTCAGTCTAACCACTGGAAATCTTTCTTTAAAAGATTCATCGTCATCCCGGAAATTCGCAATTTAGATATTTTCAATGTTGTCTGTAACCTTAATTTTTTCCTTACGTGTATAAATGAAAATAAATGATGGTCTGAATGTTCTAGTTTCTACAGAAAAAAAAAGACTGTTTAGACGAATTTCGTCGAAAGTGAAGTATTTAAGTTGAAATTAATGTAATTTGAAAATAATTAAAAGAACACGTATTGCGAAAAGCGTCGTTAATGTGAAATATGTAATTATGGATTAAACGTTGGTAAATGCATTAATAAAGTTGTGAGTTGTGTAACATAAGTTAGTCATGCCTTCGAAGCGTGTATTAAACGTGTATCATTATAACTTTGTTTTACAAGTTTTCAAATTGATAAATATACGCCTGACTAAGTAAATAAATCTAAAACTAAATTCTAAAATAAATTAGAAATGCGTATCGCCACGTGATGAGTAAAAGTAATTTACAAACAAACGAGAAGGCAATAGAAAAAAATTACAATACACTTTCTTAGAGGGTTAAATATCCCAGATTAAATTACAAATACTAATTGCATGTTGGACAGACATGAGAGGAACTAAACCGGGAAATGCTCCCTTATCAACGTCCATTCAATTCAGTAGTCCAACCAAGTCGTCTTGTACTACTTGGAGATTGTCGGACAGAGCGGAAGTTTCACTACTGGAAGACTAAATCATGTTGCCTGATCAAAGCTTTATCTTACCACTTAAGTTCTATCAAAGTAAATTGTTCAAACCTTCAGTACCTACTTGTTCTTTCTTTGACCTCTTTGGATCATATATTATATATTCCCATCATTTTCTTATTAAATTACCAAAACTAAAAGTGACTCACAATTTATGATGAAATTTTTTATTCGGAAAATATATGTAGACAAATATAAGGGTCGAATATGTACTCGCATATATTTTCCGAAGAATTTCCAGACCCATGTTACACCTTTTTTCCCAATTTCGTCAAACACCCCCCCCCCCATCATGTAACAAATTGTAGTATCCTTTCTTCTTTGAAAGCTGTTACGTAACTTATAGACAACCCCTGAGGAAATTTATGGATCCTCCTAATTAAGAAACCTCTTAATTCTTTCACTTAAAGTTTCAATTAAAATTTTGTTTAGACATATTTTACACATTAGACATATTTTAAACTTGAATTTGATTTCTATTTGAATATTGTTCATTTAAATATTATCAGAATATTATTGACTTGAATTGGAAAGCAAAGCTTTTATGATTTTTAGCCAAATTTTTAACTTCATGGTAGAGATTTTTTGTTATTAATTTTATATTTATATAAACGGATAAAAGCTTAGGGCGATTTTTTTGGCACGAAATTTGTAAGCAGAAATTTAAATTACTCTTGGAACTGAGAGACGAATCGTTTTTCATAGTTGATTGGCTATCCGCGAGGGATGAAAATCCTCTCCTGGGAACCACATCAAGTTTTATTCAATTCAATGTCGCACTGCGGCAAATTGAGTGTCCAGTCTCGATACATCAAAGTCATTAGGCATTAGGACCTATTCAAGCATAATTCAAGGTCAAGAGTCCTTATCAACGAAAAGAAGTTGATTCTTCTAACATTGATTTCAATTATCTATATTTGAAAAATCATTTCAATTTTTTCAATCTCTGAATTCAAATACAAGGGTATTTCTATACTTTTTTTAAGATAAATAATATATATTCATTTTTAAAATGCATTCATTTAACTATCTAAAAACAAATAAAATTAAGCATTAAGGATATTATTAGAATTAATAATAAATAATAATAATAATTAAATAATTATTAGTAATTAAATAATAATTAATAATTAATTATTATTACTATTATTACAATTAGCAATTGCTTTAGCATTATCATTACCTTTGGCATTAGCTATAATCAATTACTTACCTATTAATTTTAAATAGAATTTAGAAAAATTTGTATTCTTTTATGTAATTAGAAAAAAAAACTAAGAGAAAACAAACTTTAAATTAATATCGAAAAGTTCGAATGCATCTTGATTAATCGATACTACAAAGATCAAATCAATGTCCTCTACGTCACTTCCGGTATTTTCAAGCTGTGCTCCCTATTCTACGCATGCGTCACACTCGGCATCTGATTGGTTACTTTTCGCGCGAAATTTAAAATGCTAAACAATTTTAAACTGCGCGCGAATAGCAACGAATCAGATGTTGAGCGTAACGCATGCGCAGTCGCACTGTTTTCAAGTGGCACTCACCAAGTCAAGTAGTCAACTTCATTACTTTTTGAGCAATTTCAAAATCAGGACGAAGTTACAGTAAAACTGAGTCTATTTTACTGTCAATTTTATTTGATTGAGAAGACAATACAGTTCGAGATCTTATTCATGTCCATAGGTACTCAACCTTCCTAGAGAGACAATGTTTTCTGGAAAACCAGTATTTTTTCCATCATTTATCATTTACTTTTGACAGATACCATTGGAAGCCATGGAGCCCTCGACTTGTAGAATGACTAAGCAAAATTATGTAGAAAGCGAGAGACACAAAGAAAAAATCTCGAAGTATTCCTTTCTTGACGTTGGAAGTTGAGTCTCCTTACCAAATCTTGCTTATGGATGGCATAAGATCTATAAAAATGGCAAGTACACTTGTAATAATACGAACATGGTTGTATACTGTCTTTGTTTTGAATCTAAATTCTGCTATAACAACTACAAAACATGACAAAATGCAAGTTCGCACCTGCGTAACAATAACACTTCATTCTAGATAGTTTCTCTTTTCACATTTCAACAGCTTTCTTCAAGAAATATCTTGGAATCTGCCTTCCCAAAATACATAGATTTCTTATCCGTCTCCTCCTAACCTCGAAATTCGATCTCTTCATTTTACTGCACAAATGTCATAAATGAATTAAAATTCTTTATTTTACGCAAAAATTATCAAAACTGAACCTTTTTGTGCTCTAAAGGCACACTAATACATTTAAAAAAAAAGTATTTATTTCTAATATTCGTTAAGTAAAATAGAGAGACAGAATTTTGAAGTTAGAACTTTAGCTCAATATAACAAATTTATGAGGTTCATTTCAAATTGTAAGCTTTAGATTCAATTTTCTTATTTACACAAAAATATGTTAATCAAACCAAGTATATTTTCATGAATACTGAATTACTGATTTTTTTTACTCAGGACCCCCTGTCACCCGGACCTTGCCTGGACATCAGTGACGATGAACTCGTTTCAATCTCAGTACGCGACTTGAATCGGCAATTAAAACTCAGAGGTCTATCTCGTGATGAGATTGTGCGTATGAAACAGCGTCGACGAACGTTAAAAAATCGAGGATACGCTGCCAGTTGTCGCATTAAACGTATCGAACAGAAAGATGAATTGGAAACTGAAAAAACTCAGGAGTACAGAGACATGGAAGCAATGCAGGATGATAATAACAGGATGCGAGAAGAAATAGAATCTTGGCATTGCAAATACCTAGCCTTAAAGAAATTCGCTTTACAAGAAAAGATCCATCTTCCACCTGAATTGGAAACAATGTAACTTTTAAATTAGTAATATGAATCTATTATAACTCCCATTATTTAATTGCACAATTGATTTGATCAAGTACATTATTAAAAGCATTTCAATTATGAGAATAAGGAATTTACTTTTTATGAAGTTTTCAGGGTGTTATGTTCAAGTTCTAGCCTCAAAGATCAATTTCCTCATCTTTCTCAACATTTTTTATCTTAAAAATGAGTAGCACTACAGAGCAAAACAATGTCTAACTTACACATTCTAAGTTAATGAACACCTTCGAAACTAGATAGCAAATTTACAAAATCGCCTGAGTTTTAAGGAAGTGCACGCAAAACACTCATACTTTATTATAAAAATAGAAAATAACTAATTACTATTATTCTTTAGTAATAAAATCTTTATTGAGGAAGTCTTGTAGTTTTAATTTACATAATTCTACATTTAAACTTTTTTTTTTAGTTTTGGTCACCCTTTCTGAAATTAGTTCAGATTTCATAGATATGGAAATTATAATTACAATGTACATCTCATAATTTAAAAGAAAGAAAGGCACAATATATGTGTCTAACTAAATACTAAAACCTTAAACAAATGTGTCAACTCTTTACACGTTCGTGATTTAACAGAAATATTAGTTGACTAACTACGTGAACATTAATTGAATTACCTAAGAGTCTGTATCGCTGTTTATTAGTCACGCTATTCGGAAATGAAAATTCTTCCGGAAAACACATAAGCCTGGAGACTTCTTTGGGCGTAAAGTATCTCAATTTCAAAGCAACCAGCAGCTTCAATTCTTCCAAAGGCACTTCTTTACTACTTTTCGGGGTTGAAACGTTTTCCTTTATTACCTGGTCTGGATATGGACAAAATACAGAACCAGTACCTTCCACGTAGTGAGCATAGGATTTAGTAAAACAACAGGAACCATTTTCATCTTCGTTTCTTACGTCCAGAATTGATGCATACTTCTGAAGTATTTTTTCTGAAATTAGATACTTCTCATCTACTTCTTCCTGTACAATGTGACGTAGTTTATAGCACTTCCTATCATTTCTTGGATTCAGGATACCATCCTTAGAAGCCAATAGTCTATGCAGACTATCAGGTAGAATTTGAAAAATATTCTCTGGTAAGGAATTAACAAGAGTGGAATCTTCGAAGCAAAAGTTAAGATCTTTTCTCTTGGCTAAAAAGTAGTATCTGAGTCTTGAATTGGGAACACCAAATTGACACGGACTGAGTAAAAACTCTTTATAATTAAATCTATTTTCAAGGCACCTAATGAGACTATCCCTTGTTTCAGAGGTTTCAAAGCCTTTTACATTTTCCACTAAAATGAACTTCAAGGTTTCAATTTGAGGTATGAGCTTCAGAATATGGAAAAAAGATGCGGATCTGTTATCCAAGCTGTCCTTCTTCAGACCTACTCTTGTAAACGGTTGACAAGGAGGACTCATAAGAATTGTGTCGATCTTAAGTTTTCTTATTTCTTCTATGCTAAGCGACTGTATGTTTCTGCTAATGTTTGAAGTTTTCTGGAAATTATGCTTATAGACTTCATTTGCGATAGTATTTACGTCGACTGAAAGAACGACTTCTCCTTCGACATTACTTTCTGTAAAAAAAAAAGGTTTGGATTTATTTTTAGAACTCAACTGGGATTAAAGTAAATTTTTTTTACTTCACAGGCTTTACAGTCTTTCCTCCTTTTTTCCAGTTTATATGAAAATTATACCTTTGTTTTTGTTGAAAATTTATCACTTTTTGGTTGAAAAAAAAATATATATATATATACTATATACCTTTTAATGCAAAATGCATTCCTCCAATACCACTATAAAGTTCAAGGACTCTCATTTTAACCTCCTTTAAGAATATTTTTTTCAAATATACTAATAAAAACTTAATTTTTATATATACACTTCCAATATATATTTCTCTTCTTCTTGTTGTATTAGAGGTTATGTCGAACCGTCAAACGTCAAAAAAACACGTGCGCAAGAAAAGCCAGAAAGAGTCAATACAAAGACTAAACAAAAATTTTTTGAGATTAAACACATTCACTGTATATATAAATGCAATCAAAATTGATTTAAAAAATATCTCATACCCGACGGGGAACTATTTTCTTACAGATAGTCAGAAAATAACAAGACAAGTTTTATAAAACAAATATGTATGTATTTTCTTGAATCTACATATATAAAGAAGTATCCAAGCACTGTGCATACCAGGTACAAAAATTATGTAACTTTGCAATCAATGGTAGCTTCTTTAAGGGTGTCAGTTATAAGCTCAGATTAGAAATGGAGCTAAGAACATCCTGCTCAAGAAAAAGATTAGCATAAAATCTTAGTGCCTCTATTGAATCATCTCTGCATGCCTTGCCATTTTTCTCTGTAACGAGTAATCTTTCCCGAGCCAAAGTCACAGGTATTCCCTCAGACTGAGCTAATTCTTCAGCCGTTACAGATCCTCTTTCTCTCAACTGTAATATAAAAAGTGTTTCAAACAATTTAATGAAGCACTAAAATATATTATACGTAGTATGTATGAACCAGAGCTCATAGATCGTATGAACATTAATGGAGAATAAAAATTACCAATTCAGCAATAGATTCTACAACAGCAACATCGTCAAGAGAACGAATCTGAAGCACCATTACTCCACTGTCGAAAACTCGGAGAACAATTGGTAAATCTAAAAGCCCTAACTGTCTACTTGCATTAAGCAGATCCTCAGGAGACAAAAGTTCCAGACCTCGTGCCCTATTAACTCGACAGTAGACATCTGTTAATGTCATCATGCCTCCCACTTCCTGTTAGGAAAATATTTTTAATTAGAATAATCTACAACGAATGATCTCCATCTATATGGGAACGTACTTTAATTGGTTCTTCCAGAATTTCTGCAAGCTGCTTGGCCAGTTGTCTGTAGTACTCGTTACTACTTCTGTAGGCATCTCTAGTTACAGGATCGTCAATTCCTAGACTCATCAGATACGACTTAAATCTGACAGTTTCATCTTCCGTGATATCCCCTTGTCGTTCCTGCAATTTTAACATATTACAAAGGCCAATTATTTAAATCGATCTTTGACAGTCACCCTTATTTTTGTAGAGATCGTCTTTGAGATGGAAACCATATCCTTCGCCATTTCCATCAACTTCCTCAAATCCTGGAATGCCATAGAAATGCTCTGATCAGTCGCCTTGTGCTTCTCTTGAAGATTCCTCTCGATTCCTATGATACCGGTACGAGTTTTTATTTCCGGTAATCGTCTTGTATTGCTGGAATTGCTTTGAAGCTGCGAATAAAATATTTCAATTCATCTAAAGATTCGATTAACTAGAAAAATTCTTTTGAATGTAATTAATACAGCTGCTATATTAAATTCAACTTGAAACACTTTGTTTGACAAAAATTAAATTTTCAACCAAAAACCATACCCCTTGTACAGAAGATGAAGCAGCTGGAATGAATTCCCAAGCTCTTTTTGTAATCGCATCAGTCAACTGGACTACGAAATTAGGGTCAAGTCCTTCTTTAAACGATAATTTAACATAACTCTTTGTACTGTGCTCAACGGGTCCTTTTCCCTTGTCTAAAAATTAATGAAATAATTTTTGGTTTTGAAGCAAAGATAATTTCGTTAAAAGTACGAAATTCGGAGTAACTTATTATAATCGAAATTAATTCCTTGTAGGCAGTCCAAAACATTAGTAATTTACCTGTTGTGGGCTCAGAAAGATGCAGGATTATTTTTTTGCTTCGACTGAAGGAGAAAGCACCAGGACTTTCCTCTTCAAAGAATACAATATACCGTAAAACCAACGCCAAACGAGAACCTTGATTATCTATTTCGTCAGGTCTTCCCCAGAATATTCTATAATTTGTCAGGATCAAATCACTTGTCACAAATTGTGTCTGTTAAAAAAAATAAGTATTAAGTATTATTGTCCGAATTTTTCAAAATTCATATCTAAACAAGATTTGTTACCTTTGTTTCACCGTCATAGAGACTCACTCTTTTATCAGTTCTCAAATGAACTTCATTTGGCCAGAATGATAACGTTTGATATTCAAATCTATTCATATTGTTTGAGGATTTTTGAAAACCTTTTTATACTTGTCTCTGTAAAACTATAAAACCAGTATTGAGCTTATTGACTTGCGAGTCATTATACATACATAACGTCAAATAACGTGTACATAACTAATGATGCGAATACAAATACGTAAGGCACAAATATATACAGGGGTATATAAATAAACAAGTATAGGGACGTATATATATTTTGACCGTTTTAAGGTTATGTTCAAACGTCAAATTTGAAATTTTTGAAAACTGAGAAATAAATTTTTATATTTTTCTTAATTGTTGCAATAAAAAATGTATAATAGGTTAATCTAATAGATGAAATATATTTGAAAATCTGAAAATTGGTCAATTATATACGTATTTTATCTATGTAATGAAAACTAAGGTTGAATTTGTTGGGTTGAGTGTTGACAATGTTGACATGCGTCATGTTTACAAAGAAAGGCATAGATTGCAGTTGAAGGGCACTGAACAGTGAACAGTGTAGGTAGTTTATCGTAAGAGTAAGTTAGTTTCCTCAGTGTTTCGACTATTTTACATTTGTTACAATAAATATTTTTCACTAAAACTAGACCGCTTACCTTTTTCTGTACGAAACGGAGATAAATGGCCTAATTTTAGCAAAAAATATTTATTATTGCGAGTGTAAAGTTGTCGCTGCGGTTGCCGCATGAACTATGGAAATATTTGCTTTTATGATAATAAAATATCACAAGCCTTTAAAAAAAATGTAAAAGACCACAAAAATCTAAACTCTAATATCAAAAAATTTTAAAAAATCCCATTTTGAAAAATCTGAAGAGGAAATCTTTTATAATCAAACTACTAAGCAAATACCGTTAAAGAATGTTTTACTTTGTCCGCTAATTGCGTCGTGCGCAGAAGGTTTAGTTTCGTGAGTTGTCCGCGGCGTGTGGTTCGAAGCAGACCAAGATGAAGTCCGAGTCGTTGTTGACAGCTCAGACAGAAAAATCTAATCATTACAAGTAAGTAAGAGCCCGCCGGGCGGGTCGCGTGCTGAATAAAAAACAATTCGCGGGCGAGGGAGAGTTGGTTAAAAAAAAAATAAAAAAAAGAGAGAAAGAAACCGAGTGTGTCTCAGTGCCAGAGAGTGCCAGAACAAACAGAAGCACAGCGAGCCTCCAAATGCCACAATTACCAATGGATTCGCATTCTAGGTACCTAAAAGAATTTCGCGTCGAACAATGTCCGCTATTTATTCAACGAAAGTGCACTCAGCATCGGCCCTTCACGTGTTTCAACTGGCACTTCATGAATCAGCGGAGACGCAGACCGGTGAGAAAGAGGGACCGAACGTTCAACTACAGCGCGGACAGTTACTGCTCCAAGTATGACGAGACGACCGGCATTTGTCCAGATGGAGACGAGTGAGTTTCTAATTTCCATCTAGTTTTGTGGAAAAAAATTTTCCGGGCGATAATATGATAAGGAAAGTAAAAAGTAAACGAAAGTACAGATGTTATTTCTTGCCCGTACCCCCTCCCCAGGTGTGGCTTCCTTCCAGTCAACACCGCTTTGCTTTGGATTTTATTACGCTTTAAGTAGATATTTTTTAATTAAATATAAGCAAGATCATCTTTTGGTTCGGTTGGATCATAGAATCTCGAGATGAGACTAAAATTTATCGAAACTTTTTCCTTACGTCCTTAGATTGACAAAGGCTTTACGTTTATTTCAGAGTTTATAGTTTCATTGATGTTGTTGTCTCGAGAGGTGTCCATCTTACCGACCGCGCAATACCTTTCTCTTGAGAGAACCCCTTCCCTCCAAAGATCGTCCTTCCATGCCTTTTTTGTCTGCTCTCGAATATCATTTACTGTTCATTATTATTCATATTATTCGGATTCTTCATTTCCTCATTTCTGAAATTTGTTTTCTCATTTTTAGGTTATTTCGAATCTTCAATGTTTATTTTCATTGTTTAAAAAACCTTATCTTCACTTTTTTGCTGAAATCTTCGCAAACCTACATAAACAGAATTAAAAAGAGACTCAGTCTTTCAAGATAAAATACGTTGAAAGGTTTGTGTATCTTTTTAATTAAATTCAGTTCATCTTCAAAATCCTGGGCCTTGAATTTTTTATATTTATATTATTTTCGAAGACCAGGATTTTGTAAAAGTATCTTTTCTGTTTATCATATTAATTTAAAGATAAAATAATACAGTTGGCTTTAATTACTTCCATTTTAATAATCTTTCCTCTTAATTATATTTTCAATTTCCTCTCTTCCTTGTAGGAGTTTTAGGGGGCTGACCACAGGACGGAAATTGGGACTCATTTCCTTCGGATGATATCCGCGAAAGTTTTGATTGAATTTCAAATCATGGCCAAGATTTTCGCGTGCATTTAAAATTTAAACCTGGAGATGTTGAGATCTATTAACTATATCCTTCACTTGTGCCGTTGACACACGACTCGCGAATACATAACGAAGTCGCGTGATGTTATTAGCATTATACTGACATTCGATGCAAAGTAACATGACATCGTAGGTGTCTTGAACCCGAGAACTAGTTTATAATTTTATGAATTGCACAGGAGAAGATCCGATCGCACGCGCCACTTCCATCCCGCCTCATTGTTGATAAAACGCCGGCGTTAATTTATTTATTACAAGCAATATTATGCAACCACCGAGACAGACGTAGGGCAACCAACCGGCTAAATTGTAATTTTCAAGCTTCTTGAATAGCAACTTTCACAAAAGTGGCAATATTTCACACGGTCGTTTCTTAAACTTGGAAATATTCGACCTTCAAGACATTCACTTTACATTGTAGCAAGAATAATTATAACTGTTGAATACAAAATTGCAAACTTCAGTTTTCAAACAAAATATATCTATTGCAAATTGAAAAGAGTTGTTGGTATCGATTTAAGAAACGCTAGCAATCATTATATTATCTTCCTTTTCCCGGAATCATTTAAATTTGGTAGTTAATATTTCACAAAATAATACATATTAAGTGAAACTCGTTAATTTTTAAAGTGATTATTCATAATTTTAAATATTTCCAAGTGTTCAAAAGTATTATGCAACTAAGAATGAGTCATTGTCATTATCTGTTGCTGTATTGAATCGATTTAAAATATGCTTTCTCTTGAGAAGCTTCTGATAAAATGTTTACCTATCAGTTTTTTCAAAAACAACAAATTTGAGTAAAATATATTTTTTTAATGGCTTTTAATTCAATTTTCCAACTTTGTTTTATAACTCAAATTCCAAGATTTCTTTCAAAGATAGAAAAAAATTAAAGTGCCTATCATTGAAATTTGAATCTTCGAAAACACTGCTATTTAAAATATTGGCTAATCAGTAAATTGCTTAAGTAATTTAAATTGTAATCTTTTCTGCTTTTGGTTGAGAGGAAAATCGCGCTTGCTTATGTCACTGCAATTATGCAATTATGGACTGACAAATCGTGGTTTGCAGTCGACAGATCTATTAACCGGATGGAGATGATCTAAAATTGTAGTGATTTATTATTGTACTCATTTGTATTTCGTAATTTATTAAACTGAAATCTTTGGAAATCTTATGAATTTTCTTGATATTCTTTAAATTCTAAAAATCGCTTCAAATGTAACTTTAAATTCCATTGGAAACAATACAAATATTTTGTAATATTGGATATACTTGAAATCTGCTTGAAAACTGTTCCAATTAAAAACAGATCAATAACTTTTTTCCTGACAACATGTTGATTCGATGTGGGAAGATTTGCGTCATATGTGAAAGCGCACCGTGGAGGATAAATTAGTGTGTGCGACCGCTAATTTTATCGCGTCTAATCTTGGCAAAATGCATCTCCTCGATAAAGTCGTCGCGTGTTACATTCCTGTTGAGAATTACGTGAAAAATCGGGCAAACTTGATAGCGCCATTCACAATAATATTGAGAGTCTTGGTTTTCCCTCCAAAACATTCGATGCTTAGGGGGACTCCAAACAAAGGAGCCTGTTGATATTGATTTTCTCTTATGCTGGGCACGCCGAGAACGAAGATTCATGAGGTTTTTTTGTCGTGTTCCCCTTGCAATCGTGAATAACACCATGCCGACCTGGCGCCTCTTTCCCTTCTAGAACTTCCTACTCCTCCCTTTCCCCATAAAATGGCCCCGTTTTAGATTTAGGTCAATCCTATGCCAGCTGAGACTAATTGTTGGTTCTCTGGATTCATCGAAAACGGGAACTCGGTTTATCTACCACTTGACGTGATGACGCAGCAAACATATAAACGTATAAACTCCACATTTCACGTTGGAATTAGGGATAACGTCGTGAAATCTTTTGTTTGGAGTTGAACGATAGCTGCCCTTGAATTTTTGTTCTTCCTTCTACAAATGGGGCAAAAACTTTGCTTTCCAAAATTGATTCTTTTCTAATAAAATCAAAACAATTTTAGTTTAGATCGAAGGGTTAATCACTTTTGAAATCTAGTGTACACCCCGTTATGAAATCGCTTAAAATCAATCAAATCACTTAGAGTCGTTGAAATCTGTTCACATTGGTTCATATCACTTGAAATTCTTTAAAATTATTGAAAGTCTCTTGAAATATTTTGAGGTATTCTTGAAATCTTTTAAAATTCTTAAAATCTTGAATCTGATGTACACTAAAAATTCGAGCGATCAATCACTCGGTTTAAATTATAGGAAAATTATTGCTTTTGTTTTCTTTTAATGACCTTTGTTATTTATTTTTGAACACAAACAATATTTAATGTCGTATAATCAAAATTATTATTGGTTTCAACAATTTTGACACTTTGTTTAGCGCCACAGATTGATTCGAAACCTGATAAGTCATAATATAACTTTTAAACATGCAATTTTCATTTATGAAGCAAATAAATTTGATTCATCACAATTACTAATTTTCACTTCAAGGCGTAGGTTATGTAAATCTTTGTTTTTTCTCCTCCTGGATTGTAGAAGTAATAAAAGCTCAAGGTTATCATTTATTACGCAACACTGAAGTTTAAATAAACGAGATAAATAAACGATTTAAAAATTTTAAAAAGCACATCTTTTTCGTATTTCAACTGAATATTTTGATAATTTTATTCACAAAATCTAAATCACTTTCAGAATTATTAATTAAGACACATGTAGAAAAATATTTACTTTCTCTATTGATATTTTGAGAATAAACCTTCTGACTAGATATGATTACAGGAAAAGAAGAGATTAATTTTAAAATGTCTTTGAGAAAAGGCATTTAATTATTATCCTCGAAAAAATGTTTAATTTTAATACTTTTTGAATAAAACGAGGAGTTCGAAGTCCATTCTCAAAATGTAATCGTTTAATTTTACGCAATGATTATTAAAAGCAGAAATTTTTTCGCTATACACTCACACTTCTATTTGAAAAATAAGTGCCGATAAAGAGCAAAAAAATCTGATTATAAAATTTATTATGCAAAATGAAGAAACCGAATTGTCGTGCATAAAAATGTTTACTCTATTTAATAGTTTATTTTATAGTTTACAGCTTAAGAGTATCAATAGGAACCTAATACAATATTTCTAACTTCTGTTCTTACGCCCCAGATGTCCATTTCTTCATCGAACGGCAGGAGATACTGAAAGGCGCTACCATCTGCGTTATTACAAAACTTGCATGTGCGTTCATGACACAGACACACGTGGGTTTTGTGTAAAAAATGGGCCTCACTGTGCTTTTGCCCATGGCAATCATGATCTTCGTCCTCCTGTCTATGATATCAAGGAAATACAAGCGCTAGAAAATCCAGAATCTGATCCTAACAATTCCACCAATGGGCCGAATATTCTCGACAAGGAGAGGAACCTCATGAATGAAGATCCAAAGTGGCAAGATACGAATTATGTTCTTAGCAATTATAAAACTGAACCTTGCAAAAGACCACCGAGATTATGTCGCCAAGGGTACGCTTGTCCTCAGTATCACAATAGTAAAGACAAAAGGAGGAGCCCACGAAAGTATAAATATAGGTAAGTTAAGGCAAATTCAGTCATCACAGTTAATCACCACTAGCAGTAAAATAATTTAAAATGATTCATAATTGTTCAAAGAATTCAATAGAATTCAAAGAAATCCAGGTAAATTAACAAACAATTATTAATTTTCTTTTTCTTTTTTTAGATCAACTCCATGCCCAAATGTAAAACACGGAGAAGAATGGGGTGAGCCAGGAAACTGTGAACAGGGTGATGCCTGTACGTATTGCCATACAAGAACAGAACAACAATTTCATCCAGAAATTTATAAATCCACGAAGTGTAACGATGTCCAACAAGCGGGCTATTGTCCTCGTGGTGTCTTCTGTGCTTTCGCACACGTTGACCGTGAGTGTACCCTTATTAATCGTACGTAACGCCGCTAATTCATTTTTCCTGTGAGCTTAGGAAACTGATTTTAGTACTTTTACATTGCCTATTCCCTATTGTGTTATCTTTGAAAGATTTCAACTATGTATTGTAACTTATTTGAGGAACAATTTGTATCAATGCAATTTTTTCAAATTGAAATTGTGACACATTAAGGGTGTCAAACACAAGTACTAATATCAAGAATTCGATTTCCTCATTTCATTCAAGAATTATTTGAATTTTATATTTTTTTACTCTGTATAAATACCCTATAAGCATACATACTTCTATTTTTAAAAAAATATATCTACGGAGCCAAAAGGTACCCAATTCTATTATTTATTGAATAAAGTGAGGAAATTGAATTTTGTGGTCAGAATTTGAATTCAACACTTTAATTCTGTGAAATATGAGCCTTTTAAGTTTTACAACACATCGAGAAAGAGATTCCAGTTTTTTAAGGTCACAAATGTACTTTCTAACACTTTCTAGAGTTGAAACACCTTTTGCCTAAGTTAGAATTAGATTAGATGATTTTTTTTTGGTTCAATTTTCTGGAATGCGATTGATGCATTGATAAACAAAAAAACATTAGCGATGAAATACGGCTCAAAATTGATATATTCGAACATTGGTATGGTTTTCTGATGGAGCAGTGTTGCCAACAGAAGAAATGAGCTTGGCGAGGGACATTCCGGTACCCATAGATTGTGGCACAAATTTGGCGGATATACTCAGCAGCGCATTACCACCTGACAAGAGAACCCACGACAAGGATAAGCCTCTAAGTGATAGCAGTGTAAGTTTTTAAATTTTTTCATTTATTTTCTTAAACGGAATAAAATTACAAAACGAAATATAATTTGAATCTTAAAGTGTTCAATGATATGTAAAAGTAGTAAAAATAAGGACCTAAAATGTTGTGTAATACGAAACACTTCGTGTTGTCCAAAATCGAAAAGTGTGGGGTACAAAAAATATGTAGTCTGAAGTTTAAAACATTTTAGGCCCTTGTAGAAATAATACTTGAATCTTGAACTTTGAATAAAATAATAAATGAGCTTTGAACAGTATTTGTTGAAAATGAATAGAAATGAATCATTTCAATGAATGGGTTGACCTAATTGAAATGTTAGATGAGTATAAAGGTAATGACTTGATGTCATTAGTTGGCTGCGTTACAGAATGGAAGCGGAGAAGTATCAGAATCCGCAAGCACCAGCAGTATCGGCAGCAATAGTTCTCATAGTAAAGCTCCAGGAGCACAACTCCATAATTCGAATTCAAATTCCAACGCACAGAAACTCAGCAGTTTATTATACAATCCCGGATCTCTTATGCAAGTGGTGAGTACTTTATTTTATGCGCACGCCTCACTGACTGATCCATATCATCATTTTGGCGACCTCATAAAAAATGGAAGCTATAATGCTTCTCACTTTTAAAATAAAAACATTTTATCTCCTAGGGTGACATTCGGAAGCAGGTCGTGGCAATCGAGAGCGATCCTTTACTTACGAAAGCAGAAAAATCACAAAGGAAACAGAATCTTTACCTAGCTTACAATTTAAATGGTAGCTTGGGTCATTCTCTTGCATCTACGGTGACGCCACTATCTACTTCTTTTTATTCAAATGACACTGTTGAGTCTGTCGTAGGTCAGTTTCTTAATTCATTTTTAAAATTATATAACATCACATACCACACTGTTATGATTGTAAAAAGAGGACTAAATTTGAACTTTTTGCAGGAAATGCATTGGATGAATTAAATTTGGACGATCCGATTAGCCTCGTAGATTCCATTCATAGGGACACTAGTTCTCCAATTAGCAATTCGATTTCTGCTGGACTGGCGAGTTCGGGTCTGCTTGGAAGCTCTGCTCCAGTAAATATTCCAGGAATGGCGGAGCGATCAGTGCTTTCGAATTTTTCTCCATCTACGTCCAGTCCTTTACAACATCTTCAATCCGGGGGCTTTCTCACAGGATCCAGGTTTTCGCATCAAGACCCTATGGAATCGGTTAGTTTCTATTTTTTAAATCTCTTGAAATACCTTGAAATATTTTGATATCTCTAGAAATTCCCTAAAATCTCATAAAATGAAGTGAGAATTGATAACGTCTTTTTATTTCAGAGTATGCCATTTATGAGCCACGCTTCGGATCCATTTAGTAATCATATCTCTCAGCTCAGCAGTTCAGCATCAAAGCTTAGTGGCTACAATAATAGTTTATTTGATTTTGCAAATCAGGGAATGTCGCCATCGAGAACTCAGCCTCTTCCAGCTTCGCCTTTGATTGGTGCATTCTCGATCAGTCCGAATAATTCAGGATCACTTTCAGAGGTTGGAATTAACTTTTCACAGAACCTTAAAGATAAAATTGAGCAAATGAGTAATCTGTAATTGATTCTTAGTTGCAGGTGCAGAGGTTGAGAGATGAATTGACGTCGAGTCGTGCGCAACTCGCAACTTGGGACGAACGCATAAATCAAGCGAGAGCAGCCTGTGCAGCATGGCAATTAGAAAGTGAGGAGGCGAAGCGTAAAGCAACGATAGCTGAACAACAAAGGGATGAGGTTAGTTTTAATTATTTTTTATTTTTTTGGGTCAAGGGCCACATACTTGATCTTTTTCTAAACATTCGAAGGTTTTAACTTAAGGGTGTTGGGTTTAAGTTATAATCTCAAAATTTGATCTCTTCATAATTTAACTATGAAGATATTGAATTTTGAAGTTAGAGCTTGGCTCAAAGTTATGACTTTATCATTGGGACATCTTTACACAGTTTTTAATGAAAATTTTTTAGTTTCAAAATGAATTACAGGCACTGAAGCAGTTACGAGTTGAGAAGGAGGCGGCTAACGGAGGACCCTATTTGCATACCCTGAAGAGAACAAGTGAACTTAGGTCTTTGCCATTAACAACATTGCAATCGATTCAGTCGCAACTACGTTCGGATCTTGAAGAACTGGAAAAGGTGAAGCAAAATTGTCAATCGGGCTTGAACAACTGGTCTATCGGGCGATTCCCAAACTATTTTTAACTACGCTTCTTGTAAGAAGGCACGCCATTCAATCTCCTGAGATTCGATCTGTGCCTTCTACGTTCACGTTATTTGTGATAAATGAAATTATAATTCTTCGCTGTTAGTCGCACCGTAAAGTTCAAAATCAAGGAAGACAAAAGTGGATAATTTGAAGGAAAAAATAATTTATTTATTATTGTTTTACTTTTGAATTGATTTTCGGAGATAGTGGAAAGTTTAAAACTTTTTAAAGTGAGCCCAAGGATTCACTACCTTATCAATTGATGTTTGGATTGAATTCAAAGTAGATTTTTAACTATTACGTTTTTGTTTTTAATTTTTATTAAATTCAAATCTTTTAAGATATTTTTGAACTTTAACAAATTTTGTTTGCAATTTTAAGATTCATTTTTTAATTATAAGTCTATTTTAAACGATCTGAATTCGTATTGTAAAAATAAATTATTTTCTAATGTTAATAGATTGTCAAAATCAGAAAGAGTTTTCGCGAACTTTCCACTTTTCCCTAAATCTTGTGAGTTTCTACTAAAAGTGAACTTAGAAAGTCAAAGAAATCTAAACGAAAGAATCCCGGCAAATTTTGAGACCCAGTCGCATCGAAAAATTCTCTTTTCGTTTTCCGCAATAATTTGCGTAAAGAAAACAGTGGGTAGCTCAGATGTTGGCATTTCAGGTGCTGTACAGGGAAAAGGCAAATAGGTGCATGGTATGCGAGGAGCAAAGTCGCACTGTAACCCTCTCGGCATGCAACCATCGTGTAGTTTGTTCAACGTGCGCTCCGAATCAACACGAGTGCCCGTACTGCCAGACTCCGGTGGTCTCCACAAGTTAGGTCGGAAAACTCCTTAGCGATCCTTTCAGTTTCTCTCTTAGCACCAATCAACAAGGGACAAGTATTGTTATTACAAATGTCGAGTTCTCAGACGTCCAATTGATTTAAAAAAATTTTTAACACCAGCGACAGAAAAGAAAACAAAAAACCAGTCAAAAAAAGAGCGTCTAACTCTTCAAAGATATGGTGGATGTGATATGAAAATTTTTTCTTTTTTGGACACAGACTACGTTTTATATTTGTTCTTACATTTGCTTGTACCGGTATCACTTTATTTGGTCATTCCGAAAATTTTTTTATTATCATTATCATTAAAAACATAAAAACGCAACATTTTTCAAACAGTTTCCAAACAGTTTCCAAACTGAAGGAACTTTTAGCGTCACCAAGCAGAAGATTGCCCTCATATTTCTGTATTTAAAGCTATGTAAGTAGGATTTTTCAATTTACCTTTAGGGGTACCTAGTTATTAAATAAGTATTAACATACATATTGTACATCTAATTTCTTAGATGAGATTTCGTATCGTAATTGGACTAATAGATATTTAACTAAATACATAATTGAGATAATTGAGATAACTTGACGTGAACCTTATGAAAAAATAGCAATTCTTGGAAAAAATTGCATGACTTTCGAAAGAGATATTTTTTTTTATCATTTCTGAGAGAGTCTAATCAGTCTCGATAAGAAAACCTAACTAGCTCTAGATGCACCGAGAGAAAAATATAATAGCCGTAGCTTGAATTTTATATGACATGCTTCTATTTTCATAACAGCAAGTAGAGTTAACTTAGATTGTAAATAGAAAATACTTATATGTATGTATATGTATTGAATATATATGATATTCTGTGGTTTTCTGTAGGTGAAATAATAATTTTGTATGTTAAATGTAATAAGAAGCAAATCTAGTTATTATGAAAAAATTACATGTTGAATTATTGTGTGAAGATTAGCGATGAAAAATGAATCGCGTAATTGGCTAGAATTAATCGGGTGGTACAACTCGTTTATGTAGTAACGTTTATTCTATAATCTTATGATGATAAAGGAACTTAGGATTTTTCAAGTTATTAATCAAAACGTATTTAATGATCGCAAATCCTCAGCTCGGTGACGCCCCGGTACCTCTTCTTAAAACTGTCAAACGTAATTGGTAATTGATGATTCATTATTGATAATAGATAATTAATAATCAGTAGAGAACTAGAAATTCTCATTTTTTTTAAATAATACTATTGTTAAATTCTATGACAAAGAAGGACTATAGCATTCGTAATTAAAAACTATATACATATATATTATATATATTCTCTAAGATACAAATTACTAGGTTAGATAGGACGACGCTATAAAATTTTTTTCTTCATAGGTATTACAATGTTACAACAATCTATTTTAAAAACTCAACCGACAGTTTCAGTCACTTTTATCTCAAGATTTTCCAAATTCAATAAAATTTAATATATGTATAGATTCAAATCTTATTAAAAATAGGGGCTGGAATCGTCGTGTCGTTTTAAAATTTGTAATAATGCCCTTAAATTCTTTTTTAAGAGGTGAACAACTTTTTAAACGAAATTCTTGCCTCGAGAATATTATTGCATCAAGTAATGAAAAAAAAAAAAAGAAAAATCGAAAAGGGTATTATGACAGACTTTATTAAAATCAATTGTGTATTTGCGCAATCCATTTGGTACTTTTCTCAGTTTTAATTAACTTTTTCTCCACTACGTTTATAATTTTGTATCAAAAAATGAGGCCAAAAAGAAATGTTTTTATTAGGTCAGTTTTTATTACAGATAAATATTAAAATATTAATAAGCGTTAAAGCAAAAGTATGAACTTATTAGCCCATGGTATGCATGGTTTGAAAAAATATAGATATTTAAAAAAAAATTGATTACATCGCATTTCGTTTTATCTGAAGGTGTCTTATAGATTCGGAAGACTGGAAAAGGAGAAATTGTTGTCATTGCAAATTATATATTTTATAACGATTCAAACGATGTATAAAAATTTTACTTTCGTAATAATAAAATTTAATATAATAATCTTACATACCATGGGATAACTTTCAAAATACTATCTAGGATTTATTCAATTTAGCGCTACGATAATGCATTTTTCAATTGTCATCGTTTGCGCATTTTTTACGAGTTTTTGTGTTATTTAAGAAGCAGATTTATGGAAGAATTTGCAAGATTAATACTCGAATTATTTTTTTAGCCAATACTCGTAAAGAATGACATTCGCAATTTATGTGAGCTCGTCGTGATCGTCAGTTCACTAAAGGAAGTACATTAATTTAGTTATAATGACTTAACTTTATCAATTTAGCTTTATAAATTTACTTTTTTCAATTTAAATAGTAATTACTTAGTCCAGTAGATTTTTTCCAGATCTGGTTGTTTCATTTTCAGAAAGATCGTAAATCAATATGTTTACTAGAGTGCATTTCTTATTTCATCTTTTGCATTTTATAGCATTATTCATTTTTTATCCTGAAGAATTTTGACGTTGGAATTAAGTAAATTTCAAAAATATTTTAGTTTCACATTAATTAGAAAGTTGTGTTTTTGTACTTGCAATCAGAAATTTATTAGAGAATTTAATTCCAGTTTCCTAAAATAAGTGCTCATTTGAATTTTCATTAAAAATGTTAATTTAATTACTTTATTTTTTTAAATAAGAAAATTTTTTTATTATCGAAAATAATATAAGACAAGTCAACTTTCGATCACGCCAGGCAAAAGAAAGAGTCTAGGGATGATATTCCTGATTAATATAATGATATATAAATACTATAAACAATTACATCATATTATATGCTATTTTACATATATAACGATAATATACTACGATCATATTAATGATTATTATGAAATTAAATTATTGTGAAAACAACAAATTTAGCTACAAATAGGTTAATAGGAGAGTAACAAAGTGAATGATTAGGTATTATTACTTACTGAAAAAATTACACAGTTGAATATTTATAAATAAAAAAACTGCCCTATATGTTGGTTTCTTTTGATTAACGAATATTTCTTTTATAATATTTTCAATACTATTTTTAGCAATATTTTTGTCTCAAATTTAAAATTAAAAAATAAGTTTATAAACTTTACTCTTGATGAAGAGCTTAAAATGAATTTTTTCGTTCTTCAAAGAAAATCAACAATTGGGCAGGCAAAATTGAACAGATTAGGTATATTTTTGAATAATTACAAAACAATACAAAACGACGTTTAACGATCTCTTTGTGCAGATGATTCTTCTATATGAGTCTATGGCGTTTTCTCGATTCAATGGAACTAAATATTTCGTTTCCAAGACGCATTTTTAGATGAATTGAAAAGAAACTCGTCATTTTAAAGAATTATTCGCACATTAGAGGAATAAAAACCTACACATAATCACTAGGCTACTGTACAATAATGAATTTACGTAAAATAGTGATATTCAAAGTCTTGATGAAAATAAAAAGAAATTTCGACTCGTTTGTAATACTATTGAATCGCTAAGTGTAGAAAGGGAACTACTACAAACTTTTCCATCATTTTCTGAGTGCACCCATGAAATAGAGCGTATTCGAATCTATATAAATACATTATTAATTTATTTTGGCCAAAAACGTCAGTTATTCCCTTTCTGCACTTAGTGATTCAATTAGAGTTTTTCGACAATGATCTACTATATTTATCAATCCAGGTCGTCTTTAAGTAGTAGTTTTTGATATTCGTCTAATGAATTTGTCACGTGATTACAGCTTTTATTTTCAGACACTTTATGCTAATCGAGTGCTATTTAGAAAAACAGTAAAGGATTCTTTTACTTTTTTTTTATCACTTTCTGAGAGAATGTCGATTTTTCGAAATTTCACGTTTTTAAACAATGTAAGTCAAGGGACCAAGTTTTGTTCATTTTTTCGTTTCTCTAGGTTTGAATTAAAACATCTTTTTCCCAAATTTCCAAATTTTTGGGTAATAAAATCCTTTTGTTGTGGATGTAAAGAAATTTAGAAAGCGTCGATTAGCATACAAAATAGTGCCATTTGTCACCAGGTTTAAGAAAGTACTATAGTTGTCAATCACAAATGATGGAAGTGATTTGTTACATATTCGATTTCTATTGAGCATTCTGCATCTTTATAAAACCAAATCACCTCTTCTCTAATAATATTTGTAATTCAAGAAATTTACAACTCTGGTGTTTTGGCTATTGAAAATTCACCAAGATCAATACGAATGCAGAATCCAATAGAAATGCACCTGTTAAAGCGTTCGACTATTTTTGCAATAAAGAGACAAAACCGTCTTCCGGAACAATAATACGATGTTTGCCTAGCCTAAAAAACACAAGTGTAGGTGAAAACGAAAGAGGAATAAAAGACAAATGTTTATAAATATTATCCATAAGCTTGATCTAGGTGTCACTCTTTACAAGGATGAGAAAAATGAGTCGTTCGACTTATATTAAAAGCAAGAGAAAAATTATATTCATAATATCTAGCTTGCGGTATTAACAAAAAAAGCAATGTGCTATAATGTATTATAACAGATATTCCACAAACCTTGATCTACGATTTTATAGGAAATTCCACCTCGAGGAAGGACCTCATATTGGTTTCTAAATTTGAGTCTAGAATTAGGATTTAAACCATTTTTAAGGACGTTGGATTCAAGCTGTAACTTTAAAATTCAATCCAAATTGAATTTTGTGTTTACAACATGAACCATTTGAATCCAGTAAGGGTGGCAAAGAAAATCGCAAAACAATCCTAACTTTTATAATCCGAAAATCATTTCTAAATTTCGAAATAGACTGTAAAGGTCTCTAGTCATCAAAAAAATTAGGGAATTTGCTCGAATTGGATTCAGGAGGTTTTTGACTATTCTGTAGAGCGAAACAATAATATTATTGAAATATAGTAGCTATAATACAATATTAAAGATAATAGACGATGTAACAAATTAGTAGAATTTCAAAATGGTCTGTCGTTCTGGTTGTGGTTACTTCTATGTGTGCATTTTATATGTATACTTAAAGGATTCTCGACTCATATCACCGACTGTTTGGCATAATTGGAATTTTGTACGTTTTTAAAAATCTCTCTTATATACGAAATAACCGCTTGAAGATTATAATTATTTTTTTGTAAAGTCTGCGTCGAATTACAGCTCAATGTTAAAAAAAGCACTGTGAATCTCTCAGTCATAAGTAAGTTATACATAAATAATTAAAATATATATAATTAAATATATGTTATATATATTAGAAATATTATAAATATAATATTTACAACATTATACGACTTCTAAAATACCTCAGCTACAGTTTTTTAATGGTCTGAAAATACAGTCAAGACTGCTTAATCGTGCGATTTCAAGGACGAGTGGGAAACGCAGTGCTTTTTTTGAAGCTTCTTTCGAATTGTAAGATTGTCGAAAAGCTCTTTTTCTTACCTAGATAAAGATAGCAAATCGAGAGGCGACAAATTTCATATTTCGGTCGAATTTTTCAGTGTGAATGTTTCAACCACCGAATTCAATGTATACGTGTCTTGCAAAAAAAATGTGGTTTTAATTACCGCGATTATTTATTAATTGTAATAACTTTGGCAAAAATAGCAATTTCGATTATTCTGAGAAAAATGCTGTACTATTAGATTCTAATTGTGGTTTGTCTCTTTGTGAAATCATTTATATTTTTACAATAATGCATTTAATTTTCTAGTTTTCATACATTCTGCAAGGCTGTATGCGATCTTCTTCGAAAAATACTCTCAAAAAATCGGTTTTACTTTTATTTTTACGGGTGTTGAATCCAAGTTCTTACTAGAAAATACGATCACATTTTACTTAAATGTTATAATTAGTCTTAAAAGGTTCTTATTTTTTAAACAGAAACAGATGCGCATAAAGTGAAGAAATTTCTAATTACAATACTTTTTATATAATATGAAACAATTGAATTTTTCGTTTTGAGCAAAAGTATTAAAATTAAACAATATTTGTTGAGTAAAATGAGGAAATTGAGTTTTAAGGTAAGAACTTAAATTCAATACCCTTAAACAATATAGCAAAAAACCTTTACTTTTTTTTAAAAATAAAATGTAAATTTTCTGAAATATAAACACCAGTTTTTGAAAGGCATTTTACCGAAGATGATCTTATCATTTCAGTGGTGATGTAACTATAGAACTTTTAGAATTCGTGTTTTATAATTCAGGATTAATGAAATCTTATAAGAGTAGTAAATTTTTTTCTTAAGAATTACTTCTCTATGAAACTTAATTTTGAAAGTGTTCCAAAATTCGATTTCATAATAATGTAATACACAATTGAGTATTGCAACTAGTATAAAATTTATTTTTGAATGAAAAGATTCAAAAAGCAAAAATATTAAATTGAACATTTTGAAATTGTTATTCAACTTGAAAAATTTTTTTTTATAGTTTGGCATCGATATCAATAACAAAGCCAAGATCGAAAAACCGTATTTCTTGTTTGAGTATAAAAGTCTGATGCTGCGTACAAAAAAAAGGTATTGCTATAAGTGCAAAACTCACACAAAGAATTTTGGAACGTGTACAAATCATCGAAATGAGTTAATTATTTATGTTAAGCACAAAAATAATTGCGGTTCATTACGATTAAGTACTAATCAAATTCGAATCGCGACACTTTGTACAGAAAGTAAATGGAGAAAAAGGACCTATCCTGACGCATATTAAAGAAGGCTTTGTTTTCAAATCAAGCATGTTTGTTTCTGTTAAAAATTCTACATGACTAGCGAATTCTAATAAATGTCAGTACAAATTGAATAGTAAAAAAAAGTGACGAACATATGTCGTTCAAATGAACACAAAAAAAAAATATTAAACGATATTTTTGGCAAGACAGAATTAATTAAAGAAATTAATACCAAAATAGTTTAGTAGCTATTGTAAACGTTGAATAAATTTTGTTCTAATATTTTTTTGACGACTGAAAGTTTATATTATAGTAATGATGATGGGTATCATACGACGTACATAATTCGTAGAACGAATTTTCATTACTGCTTCTTATGCTATAATTATAATAGGTAATGTATTATAATAAAAATAGATATTGTAAATCAATAAATTAAACTTATTGAAAATAAATGCTGTCTTTTAATTTATATTGTTTTTAATTAACTTTATTGTTATTCAGTTTTTGTTTTTTTATAGTAATGATTATTTTCATAAAAAAGTGTGCATTTTACTTTGATTTATTTATAAATTATATTTACTCTTAAGGAAATATTACTTATTAATGTATATCTATATATGTCTATCAAGAATAAAAAATATTGTTAATAATTAGGTTATTCCTAAGGTATGGGTATTTTCAGAAAATTTTCACTTTCAAGAATTTAAATATTGGCGCCAATCAGCAAGCAAGTATTTCTTCAAGACTACGGAAGTCAAATGTTGCAAAATCCTAATTGATAGCTGTCAATCTTTCCACTGAGCATGCGTCCTTGGACTTCCTATTTTTTTCACTCAATGAATAAAAAAATTGACTAAAACTTCTTTATTACGCCGAGGTTTAAGAAAATGAATAAACCTTTGTTAAACACTTCATGAAATAAAACTTTAGTACTTATTCAATTAATAATTGGCTGATCACGAATGATATATGTACATAATTTTTTGGAGGGAAGTTCCTTTCTTAGTTGCGAGCACCACCACCAGAGTGTATTGTTTAATCAGTGTGTGTCATGACTGTATTGGTTTTTAAGTGTAAGTGTCGCAGTGCACAGTCCAGTCAGTTCAGTCGCAGCCTTAGTCTCAGTTTGACACAAAATCAGTTTTGAGATCAGTATCATTACTATTTTGCATTTGACGCTGTAAGAAAAGGTAGAAGTTTGTCACGAAAGTAATCTTTTCAAAGCAGGTAAGAAAACTTTCGCTTAGACGTTTTAAGAACTATCTTTGTTAAATTTATTATGTGTTGATATGTTTCGTATCAAATACGATATTTTGGGAATTTAGAAAACGAGAAAAATCAAAATTTTCATAATAGCGTCTTGTTGCGCAGTGTTAATTGAAAACTTGCTGTATGATGACGCCGCCATTTTGATTATTGTTCTCGTTACTTGGAGGGAAATCATTTTAGTATATTTTCGAATTTTTTATTCGATTACCTCAATAGAGTTTTTGTTGAATTATATATTTTTAAGTTAATAGTAAAAGGTGGCTCTAATATTTTAATTGGAAATAGAATTTTTTTCCCACTAAGAGAAAAATGCGGGATTTCATTTTCACCGCGTCCCTTCTGTCTTAGATCGATGATTGTCCTCGCTTTTTGTTCTCTGAGTTTTCTGATAATTGATATTAGTATCCATTTTTGATATTCTGGTTATTTTCCATAAAGAAATATTTTCATTAATACTGACATAGTTGATTTAATAAATTAATTATTTAACAACATAAGCATGCCTTCAATAGTACATATACATATAGTAATAAATGAAACTTAGAACCTGAGTTTAATCTAACAAAATTTATGAGAACTGTTCACGAAAATACAGGTTTTATTTATAACTTAATTCTTGTGAACAATAGTGAATATTTTGTTTCATATATTTATATACCCTTGAAACTTTCCTTATATGATGAATGAAGGTTAAATAATTTCGGAGCCAAAAGTATCTCAATAGTAGTGTGTTTTTGCATCAGATTATTTAATTAATATTCCTATTTCTTGTTTTTTTTTTAAATTTTTTTATTAATGATAATGATTTCAATTTATATTAATTTATCGGATACCAGTTTTGATAATTCAATCTTCATTTATCATTTCAATTAATCTGATTATGCATGAATTCAGTTTATACTTTACAACGGTCTAAAATAAACTAAAACTTTAAACCTGAAATTAGTAGTATTTTTCAAACATATTAATTTTTTTTCTTTTTTTTCAGAAATGGCTCGTACTAAGCAAACAGCACGTAAGTCCACGGGAGGAAAAGCCCCCAGGAAACAGCTCGCAACCAAGGCAGCACGTAAAAGTGCGCCTTCTACTGGTGGTGTTAAGAAACCCCATCGTTACAGGTAATTATTAATGAAATAATGATTATTATAATTCCTGATTTACGGGCGAATATAGAGCAAAAAAATATCAAATTCTAATATTTTTGACGAAATTCTTTTCTACATTTTCTAGTATTTGAAAGAAGAATTGCAAAGAAACTTAATGAGTTAAATTCCCTTTTTCAGGCCCGGTACAGTAGCTCTTCGAGAAATTCGTCGATACCAGAAGTCAACAGAGTTGCTCATCAGGAAATTGCCCTTCCAGCGTTTGGTTCGTGAAATCGCTCAAGATTTCAAAACAGACTTGCGTTTCCAGAGTGCAGCCATCGGCGCTCTGCAAGAAGCATCAGAGGCATACTTGGTCGGTCTTTTCGAAGACACCAATCTTTGCGCCATCCACGCCAAAAGAGTAACCATTATGCCCAAGGACATCCAGTTGGCTCGACGAATTCGTGGTGAACGTGCTTAAGCTTTGAATTTAAAGTTTTTAGCTTTCTGTTTACTATCATTGTTTCGAGCATTAATATTTCTAATACAGCCAGAGGCTTATAACGTTTCAGATGAGTTATTGTCTCGAATATATATATTTAGGGTGTCTAGTGGACCGGGCAACCCGGAAATTTCATTTGACCGGAAAAACCTGATCTTGTATGATTCTCACTGCCGAGCATTTCGAAATTAAACCTAAACAAACATGAAATTCAGACAAAGTCCACTATTTGGCACAGTAGACTAGTTGACTTCTTTATTCTCATAGGAGCACTGTATTAGTGTTCATGTAAATGATTTTGTTAGTTCATTAACAGCTTAGCACTCTTAAAAGTTCACATTTTTGTTTCATGTTCAAAGTTGCGCGTTCTTGCGGTCCCATTAGATGTTGATTTTTTTCATTCGCGATGCAAGGAAAGTAATTTTTTTCTTCAGCTTTTAACCGGCGGAAGCGTGGACGAATCGATTCAAACTCCTGTCGTGAAAAGTATTAAAAATTGCTCTTTCATTGTGATAAATTTTCTATTGATCCACGAGAATCATTTTTAAATTCAGATTCTGAGGAGTCAGTGAAAAATTATTCTGTGTTCAAATAGAGTAATTAGTTTGTAATTTCTTCGTAATGTAGGTTCTATTGAATAAAACTGTAAATTGCGTGAATGTCGATTACCACTTTCACCATTTAAATTATTAGCTTAATTTTATAGGTGACATAATCGTTCATAATCACACATGAATTTACGAAAGTGGAATTCAAACAATTATATCATGAAAAAATTTTTAGTATAATCCACAAGAACTTTGGTAGATTTTTTAGATGCTTAGGTTAGTGACTTGCACAGGTGTAGTTAAGTATTTGTAAAAGATAGTTTGCTCTTTCTTTAAAAAGTTTAGTATGACTCAATAATTATTCTATTTAAAGTATAGCAAATTACAAAAGTATTAATGTGAAGACTACTTTATTTTATTTAATGACAATTATAAAAATTTGTACGAAAAGTAACATATACAATTCATCCCTGTTAAAATTTTGAATTTGTGTTTTATCTGTACACAAACAGGAAAATTGTTTCATGTACCTAAATCCCATTATAGTGTAAAAAAAACATATAACAAATAACTTTGTTATTTGACAAATATATTAAGAATGTTTAAAGGGGAAATTTCGTCTTCTTATTTTTTCTAGTATATAAGTTTCAGTTAAGTAAGAGGTCAATAGAATTTTATAGTTGTCTTAAATTTTAAATAGTTTAATTTTTATCTATTTGTTAATTTTTTTCGTACTTTGGTCACTTATTGCTATTTCATAACAAATTTTGAATTGAAATTGTTTAAGGATGTTTGGTCTAACTTCAAAATTCGATCTCATTTTATTATAATTAGAAATTTATTCTCTCTTTAATGGAACTTATTTTTTAAATACAAGTACATATGTGTACAGACATAATATATATATTTAAAAATTTTTTCATAAAATAAAAGCATTGAATTTTGAGGATATATTTCGAACAAAATATTGAATAAAAAAAGCCGGTAAGGTAGGAATCGGATAACTGATACATGACCTTAAGGCCTTGCATTCCTACCTTATCGGCTTCTGGAATTTATAAAAAGTGTATCAGAAAAAATGTTGAACTCAGGTACTGCGACACCTGTACACGCAAATTTACATTGATGGAATGAGATCAAAATAATTGACTTACTTTTATATGCGTCCTCAAAAAATTATATGAAAATGAGGACCAATTCTTTTTTATTTCAACATTTTCAATCAATTACATTGCAGTAAAATTACTTTTGAAAAAAACTAGAAATATCATAATTATAATAATTAATTAAACTTTATTAAAGTACCAAAACTGTCTCTAAGGATTTATACTCAGGTTTCACAGTCTCTAAATTAAATCACATGTATAGCTTCTGTACCTACGTCAGATTTGCGATTTTTTTTAAAATAATCCGAAAAAGTAAGTCGCACATTTTTTAGCCCACGTAAAAAATGAATAAAGAGAATTCGTGCATGTAGGTCCTACGTCAGAAGAGTTCACCCAGAAAAAAATATTCTTCGTTTAAGTGGTTCATGCAGTTCTGTTCTTAATAAAAGCTTTGATTTCCATAATGAAATCAATAAATCCATTTATGAAAAAAGTTTTGCAAAAGTGTATTTTAACTGTTTTTCGCAAAAAATCATAGACTTTACAGATACTTTCAAGTATCTTGTTTTGTCTGTAACCTGAGATGGATTCGCATCTTCAGTTTGCAAACTGGACTGACCGGCACGAGACGAAAGCTACTTCAACTGACCCTAACTGTATAGGCTAACAGAAAGCATTCAACAATGTCTTTACTAGGCTACTCACATCACTTAATCAATCCAAGTTTATATAGAAGAGCACAGGAGCTATATACCAAAGATGTACTCATTAAATATGGCAAGAGTCAAAGTACATATTTCGAACATAGTATAATCTTATAACTCATCTACTTTCTGACTTTCCATTCATCAAGCATCTGTAACTAATCGCGACTCTGTAATTAATGCAAGATGATATGCAGTTAGCTTATCTTAAAGTCATCGGTCATTAATTCACGTTAACTTATTACTGTGCTATTATAAGCTAATCTCACTCATACCTTATATATCATATATACAATATATAAATATATCATACATACTTATATATATATATATATATATAGGTACTGATTATTTATGGTGTACACTTTTTTCTCTCTAAAATTTAATCAGTCAAATTACACTGATTTTCAGTGATTCTTTTCTCATGATTTTAATTAGTGAAAATTCACTGAGAATCAATGTGAATAAAGTTTCGAACGTTCAAATGAACGAAATATTTTTTTCGAATTCTATTTTATCCAGAAATATTGTACCAACTAAAAATAGTTAAATAATATTTTATTTAACTCTTTACTATTTTCAATGTAAATGAATCAATATTTAAAAAGTTTTTGTAGTTACAAATACAATCAATACAAAAATTCGTTCATTTGAACGTTCAGAACTTTTCAATCATGAGAATCAGTCAAAAGTCACTGAAATTTTCAGTAATCGTCACTAAACTACTAAAAATTTCAGTGACTCTTCACTGATTTCCAGTAGATTATTCACTAATTAAAATCGTGATGAGAAAAGAGTCACTGAAAATCAGTGGAATTTGACTGGTAATCAGTTAAATTTCACTGATTCAAGTTTATCGAGTTGTTCATGAATTTTTCACGTAGCTGTGTGATGATTATTTGCAGAATTTATTTCCGAAAAATTGAATCTGATAAAACATTACATATCATTCAAGATAGAATATTTCCTGTGGAAGTGATAAATGTTTTTATTTACAAGAAATATCTTTACGGAAGCTTTTGCATTGCACGCAGTACCAAAAGTAATTTTCGTTCATGATGATTTACATTAATGGGACTTTGAAAACTTTCCACAGTTATCGAGGAGAAAGATACGATCTCAGGTGTAGATTCACACTATGAGGACGTACGTCATTCTGCAGGTAAATGCTGGAGGCGATCAATGAGATGAACTGAGATGAACTGAAAAAAGTTGCCAAGACAGGATATTCTTGAATCGGGATACCAAGACCAAGACGTCCTATATTTTGTACCGAGTGACCCATAAGTTTCACCGAAGTAAAAACGAGACATTCACAGCGTTTAAAGATCCGCTATAAACTTCTGTAATGCTTTTCTTCTAAGTACACAGTCAATTTGTCAAAGTGACGTTACGAACGATGTAGAATTTTATGGCCAATTCTTCAAAATAACATCAAGTATTTTAATATATGTATAGAAATATTATCATCAATTCACTGTAAAAAATTTCAGGTTTCCCCACAATTTCTTACGGATTATTCCACATTTTTATTTGAGAACATTATTTTTATCAACATTTTAGGGAATTTCGCAAAAACTTGTGGAAATTCACTAAAAATTTTGGGAAAATCTTCTAAAGAAATATTGGTAATTTTCCCTACCAAATATTTCGGAAAATTCCAAAAAGTCAATATCCAATTTTACTGGGGAAGATCTCTTCTATTTTAATAATTTCTCTTACTTTTCCTGCAAGATTTCTATCTCTTTTCATCCTTAAATGGAACACGTTTTAGAGAAACTATCAATGAAACTTAAAATAAAAAGTTATCAGAGAGACCTGCTTCCAAATAAAGTTCTGCAAAACTTTCCTACCTCATTAATAATTCATCCGCATAAAAATTAAGAATTCCCCCCAAATTGTATAGGTATATCGTTCAATTTGCTACATTCTACATTCCTCAAAATTTTTAGTGAATTCCTAGAAGTTTTAGAGAAATTCCTTTGAATCTTGCGATGGTAAAAATAATTTTCCAAATTAAAAATATGGAATAATTCCTGAGAAATTGTATTAGGAAAATTTCACGAAATTTTGCATAGCGTATAGTTTTTACACATTTAATCTCGGAGAGTTCGTTATTTGTGTCTTTAACGGAAATCGACTTTATGTCAGAAAAGAATATGCAAAACCTCTTCATCTACCATAAAAGTTCAACTAGGCATTTCAAAGATGAAATTCTTGACGACAATTACATGGCTTTGACATGCTTTCTCGCAGACGCAATCCTCCTTGCTTGCAAACACGTTACATAATGTAACCACTACCAACGATCTAGAGTACCAGTTACTTCTTACTTCCCACAGAACGGTTCTTTATGCGGAACCATGATCGCACGAATATTAATTTCTCGAAAGCAAAAATCTAATCTATGATTACCCCCACTTTACATTCACATCATCTAAACCTAATTACGATTATAAGTTTTAATTTTTGAAATTTGGAATTAACGGTAGCGAAGCCTAATTGCAATTTTGCTCTAAACTGCACCGGATGCGAGCTCAAAAAGTTGAGCACCGTAAATGCATAGTACCGTATTTTATGGTGCTTTATTTATGGAAGCATATTTTATATTAAGTGTAAGGGAAACTCGTTTTCTAATGGAAACTGTAAATAAGTGATAATACTAGAAAATGTGGATGAAACCAGGTAGCAATCTTTGTCAGGAAGAGTAGATATATCGAAATTCTTGAAGTGTCTATTTATATCGATCATAAAAGTAGTTTTAGTGCAAGAAAAGTATCAATAACTTTCCAGGCAAGCTTTATTGTTTATTATACTGTTGTCTATTCTATTCATGATTTTTAAAACATTTGTAACATTTTTACTAGGTAACATTCATAGAGTCACGCGCGGAAATTAAATAGAAAAGCGTATAATAAAACTGTTAAGGAATGTTTATATTCTTTTGAAAAGAAAGTAAGGTTGAAAACGAACATTAGGTGTTAGTAATCATCATTATTACAACCACACAATTCACCTTGAAGTGAATCTTAATTTTATGTATGAGTTTAGTGCTTGTTGAGGGCATTCTTGCTGCGTCAGCATGTACTCAATCTGTGTTAATTCACGAGCGCATAAAAAGCAGGTAAACATGCCGAATGTCTGTATAATTCCGTCAATCAGTTTCTTACACACAGTTGATAGGATTAGTTATAAAGCCTTAAAATGCAGTCATTCATAGCAAGAATTGTATACAAAATTTGCATGATTATTACACACTGGCAAAACCTTTGGAAATTTTCCCTATGATTTCTTAGGAAATATTTCATATCTTTTGAGGAAAAATGTTTCTCCTCTCAAGAAAATGGGTAATTTTCCCAAAAATTATGGATGGTTTCACAATAATCGAAATATATAATATATAATATATAAATAGTCGAAATATCGTAACGCCTATTCCGCACTCCTGTTTCGTCGTGTAAGTATCGATAGTGATTTTCGAGAATCGATACTTGCCGAATCGTAAATTATACACGTGAATTTAATTTGAAATTTTGAATTTGGTTTCGTTAATAATCATTTTGTCACGAGTCTAAACTTGAAATTAGATAGAATTAGATTTCAATCAGACTTCAAGGTACTTTTATGATTTTTAAAATAGTTTTTTTTGTGGAATTTAAATAAGGAATTTAAACCTTTATAGGGAATTTTATAAAGGAATTTCAAAAGCCTTTTATGATTCTTAAAAGATTTGGTAGAATTTACAAAGATTTCGAAGGTTTTCGTCAAATTTTAAGGGTTTTCAAGAAATTTTTCGATTTTTAAAAGATGTGGAATTTTTATTGGTTTGACTGAGTTTTATGAGATTTATAATAATTTACATACACATGAAATTTGATAAAATTTCTAATGATTTTAAGGGATTCTAAATGTGAAGGAATTTCAAGAGGTTTCTAGGCAGTTTTAGAGATTTTCATTAATTTTAACATGAATTTCAAGAGATTAATGATTTTGAAGGTTTTTATGTGCATTTTTAACGATTTTTAAGTAATTTGTACGAAATTCAAGAGATTTTTAGGATATTAAAACGATTTTGTGAAATTGTATGGGATTTTAGGATATTTTGTGAAATTTTAAGTAATTTTAAAAGCTTTGTAAGTGTTTTATGAGGTTTTAAGGAATTTGAAATATTATCCTGGAATTTTAAGGAATTTTATGATATTTCTAATAATTTTAATTGATTTCGAGAGATTTTTCTGATATTTAAATGAGTTTGTGAGAATTATAAAGGATTTCATGGAATTTGATAAGATTTCTGTATAATATTTTTAAGGGATATAAAATTGTCATGGAATTTCAAAAAGTTTCTAGGAATTTTAAGAGATTTTCATGAATTTTAAGCGATTTTGTCGGTTTTCAAAGGTTTCTTGCAATTTTTAGAGATTTTTACAAAGTATATCATGAATTTTAAGAGATTAGAAAAATAAAATATAATAAATTATAGAGTATTGAAAAAGAATGTAAATGCGCGCGCGCGTTCGTTCTTTTAGGGGAAATTCTATACAGTATGACATTGTGATAATTAAATTAAGTATAATAATCACGATGCACCCGATATTTATACTATAATAAACTTAATAAGTTAAGAGTAGAATGTGTGGAATCTTATTCGCCTCATTAACACTTAAAATATGCACGTGCATACGGAAGTGCAGGGAAAGATAAAAAAAAAGCAGCATTGGCGGGCGGGAAAAATAAGTCTGCAGAGCGTATCTGTGAGTTCATTCACCTGATACCTTATTAATAATGGCTATTCTCGCATGAACCTGAGTTTGATGCTGGAGGCATGTGTTGTGTGAACGTTCAGGGTACAAGATTACTGGTACCCGTCTCTAGAGGTCAAGCAACAAACATGCATGTGACCTAGTAGGGTCGTCCGGTTGGTACCATGAATTGATGCCAGCCATTATAGACTTTTAAATTGGCACCCGTCGCGTCTTACGTTAAAATTTGCAGAAAATTACTGAAATTCAACCTTCCCTGACAGGTTTATTACTCCACGGTCGATACCCATATTATACCTCTAGAAAATGTAATTCTCAATTCAGTGAAATAACTTTCTTTATAATACCCAACAATTTAGAATTCAGGAAATACACTTTGAATAAAAATTTTATCTACTTCCTGCAATTCTTCTACAAAATTTTCTTATAATGCTTGTCGCGGAAATTCTGAATAGTATTCTATTCATTATTCTATCCATAAAATATAAAATATCTTAAAATCTCTGAAATTTCCAAGAAATACTATGAAATCTTTTTGTTATAGTCGCATATTAACCAGAATTTGTGGTCAGCATGACTAGAAATGTTTTAACAAGGAGGAGGAACTTTAACCGCAGAACTTTTTGTCAGTGTAATATTACTTCATTAAAAAAATGTACGCATAAAAATTGTAATCACAATGGTTAAGAGAATGGACACAGTTGCATGGAGTAGGTTTTGTCTAGGATGTAATAATACGTCTTTCGTTTAAAAGCATGAGAAGTATAATTTACAGAAAGAATAGCTTCCAATTAGAAAACAAATGCCAATGACATAAAGTCTCCCTGTTCACAATTAAATAGTATCTTACTTCCCATTCTCTAATACAAGAATCACAGCGTTTTTGCACAAGAGAAAAATTATATGGAGCGTAAAATAAAAAAACATGACAATTTATACCGCTATACATACTATACGGTATTCACGGAGAAAAATGGATATTAAAAAGTAATATCTGGCTATTTAACTATGGGACGACTATCTAGATATTTAGATATAATATCTTGATATTAAAACTTAATATCCAGATATTAAAATATATAATCCAAATACTCTAACATCCAATATTTTAATCTCTGGATATTAAGTTTTAATTTCAAGATATTCTATTCTAAAAAGATGATTGAGTCGAAGTCGAAATATCGTAACGCTTATTCCGCACTCCTGATTCGTCGTGTAAGTATGGATAGTGATTTTCGACAATCGATATTTGCCGCATCGCAAATTCTGCGTGAATTAAATTTAAAATTTTGAATTTGGTTTCGTTAATAATCATTTTGTCACGAGTCTAAACTCAAAATAGGTATATTGAAAATCTAGGAATTTTAAGGGAATTTTATGGAATTTTTAAAGATTTCATGGAAGATAATGGGATTTTAAATGTTATGGTAGGATTTTCAAGAATTTCAAGAAGTTTCTAGGAATTTTTAGAATTTTTCACGACTTTGATCAGATTTCAATCGGACTTGAAGGTACTTTTATGACTTTTAAAATATGTATTTTGTGGGATTTAAATAAGGAATTTAAAACTGTACAGGGAATTTTATTCAGGAATTTCACAAGATTTTTAGGATTTTCAAAAAATATTTCTAATTTATAAAAGATTTCGTAATATTTTTAAGGATTTCATGGAATTTTATGAAATCTTTAATGATTTTAAGAGATTTTAACTAATTTTTCACTAATTTTAACATGGATTTCAAGAGATTAATGATTTTGAAGGTTTTTATGTGCATTTTTAACGATTTTTAAGTGACTTTTACGAAATTCAAGAGATTTTAAGGATGTTAAAATGATTTTGTGGAATTGTATGAAATTTTAGGATATTTCGTGAAATTTTAGGGATTTTAACAGCTTTGTAAGAGTTTTATGAGGTTTTAAAGAATTTTAAATATTAAACTGAAATTTTAAGGGGTTTTATGAGATTTCTAATAATTTCAAGTGATTTCAAGAGATTTTTCTTCTATTTAATGATTCTGTGAGAATTTTAAAGGATTTCATGGAATTTAATAAGATTTATAGGTAATATTTTTACGGGATATAAAAGATATCTGGGAATTTTATGGAATTTTTAAAGATTTCATGGCAGATAATGCGGGATTTTACATGTATCGTAGAATTTTAGAGAATTTCAAAAAGTTTCTGGGAATTTTTAGAATTTTTCGCGACTTTGATCATATTTCAATCGGACTTCAAGGTACTTTCATGACTTTTAAAATATGTATTTTTTGGGATTTAAATAAGGAATTTAAAACTTTATAGGGTATTTTGTAATATTTGTAATGATTTTAAGAGATTTTAAGAGTAGAGAAATTTCTAGAGGTTGCTAAAAAATTTTTAACTTCCACTAATTTTAATATAGATTTCAAGAGATTAACGATTAGAAGGTTTTTATGTGCATTTTTAAGGATTTTTAAGTGACTTTTTCGAAATTCAAGAGATTTTTAGGATATTAAAACGATTGTGTAGAATTTTATGGGATTTTAGGATATTTCGTCGAGTTTTAAGGGATTTTAAAAGCTTTGTAAGAGTTTTATGAGGTTGTAAAGAATTTGAAATATTATTCTGAAATTTTAAGGAATTTTATAAGATTTCTAATAATTTTAAGTGATTTCAAGAGATTTTTCTGATATTTAAATGAATCTGTGAGAATTTTACAGGATTTCATGACATTTGATAAGATTTCTCAATATTTTTACGGGATATGAAAGATATAAAGAGATTTTAAATGTTACCGCAAATTTCACGAATTTTTCTGGGAATCTTAAGAGATTTTAAATTTTGTCATGGAATTTCTAAAGTTTTCTAGGAATTTTTAGTGATTTTCATGAATTTTAAACTGGGTTTCAGAAGATTTATGAGTTTGAAAATTTTTCTAGCATTTTTAAGGATTTCATGGAATTTGATAAGATTTCTACTACTTTTAATGGATTTTAAAGGATATAAAAGGGATTTGAATTGTTATTGTTGAATTGAAAAGAATCTCAAGAAGTTTCTGAAAATTTTAAGAGATGTTCACGAATTTTAAGCGATTTCACAGGTTTTCAAAGGTTTCTTGAAATTTTTAGAAATTTTCATGAAGTTTAACAAAGATTTTAAGAGATTAGAGAAATAAAATATAATAAATTATATAATATTTAAAAAGAAAATAAATGCGCTTGCGGAGCGCGTGTTCGTTCTTGTATATGTAATATACACCAATTGGTTGTAATAATCGAAGTAAACGAACTATGTCTGCAGACATTAAATTGCACCGGAATTATGGCGATCAAGTAGAATAACGATTTATTCATGGGAAATGATGCCAATGCCACGATTTTTGTACACGGTAAATTAAACGCAACTTAACTTATTGAGTATTACCTGACATTGTTGCGTTCGGCAACCAAAGGTTTTATTTTTCCATTGAAAGAAATAAATGATTGGAACGAAGGCATTTCCACCGATTTCTTTCATAATAGTGAATCCTTACACAGAAAAAACAAGATGTAAAACTGTTTACAGTTTAAATGAGTTTTTGGGCTAAACTTAAATTTAAGTCAGCCTAAAAACTGACTTGAACTGTAAACTCCTTCAGAACTTGTTTTTTCTGTGTTGCATTCATGCATTTAATTTGAATTTGATTTGAATAATTTATTTAACATTTCAATCTCTGACTGACAATCTCATTAATATCATCATGATTAGTTCAAGTTCATCGTCTGCAGTGATAATCTGCAGCAACATCTGTTGCTAATATATTCCGGATGGCGCTGATAAGTCTGAATAAAAGTATTCTTCATTTCAATACATCAATTAAAGTGACACGATGTAAATATTATCGATTCTTAATCAACACTTTCGATTTTTATGAAATTAGAAACTATTCTGATGATTAGTGATGATTGATTAGTTGTAACTAATCACTACTGGTATAATAATTACAAAAGCGAACTCTTTTGAATATGTTATTGCCTGTATCATCTTTCCAGTAGGAAGTACATATTTCCAACATATCCTTGCTCGAAGCAGTGGCATTCGTTAGAAATACGATTATGTTTGGAATTCTAACGACTTACTGATGCACGATCAATACATTACAAGCATTATATGTATTCAAACATAAACAAGGTAATTGCAATAAATATTTCCCTGGGGCAAAAGGGACAGGGGACAAGAAATCTTCTCCTTCCCCCTGAGGCGCTAGAGCTTAACGCACCACGATAAAGGCAACTGATAAGTAGAATCTTATTACTTCTTACACGTTACGCAACGCAATAGAAGTCATTCATTAACAGTATTTTTGCCTTGCCGTGGGTTAAAAACATTTGGAAAATGATTTATCGCAAGCATAATGAATAATTATGCGCAATTGCAATAAATAAGTTAACTAGGATTTTGCTAGGGTAGCTAAATCATGAAAGTAACCAATGTTGGAAGATCTTACACTTCCGTGCACTGAACTTGGAATCGCAGACTGAAAAGCCCTAATAATCACTGTGATTATTAACACATTGAAAATCTAGGAATTTTAAGAGAATTTTATGGAATTTTTAAAGATTTCATGGGAGATAATGGAATTTTAAATGTTATGGTAGAATTTTCAAGAATTTCAAGAAGTTTCTAGGAATTTTTAGAATTTTTCACGACTTTGATCAGATTTCAATCGGACTTGAAGGTACTTTTATGACTTTTAAAATATGTATTTTGTGGGATTTAAATAAGGAATTTAAAACTCTACAGGGAATTTTATTCAGGAATTTCACAAGATTTTTAGGATTTTCAACAAATATTTTTAATTTATAAAAGGTTTCGTAATATTTTGAAGGATTTCATGGAATTTTATGAAATCTTTCATGATTTTAAGAGATTTTAACTAATTTTTCACTAATTTTAACATGGATTTCAAGAGATTAATGATTTTGAAGGTTTTTATGTGCATTTTTAACGATTTTTAAGTGACTTTTACGAAATTCAAGAGATTTTAAGGATGTTAAAATGATTTTGTGGAATTGTATTAAATTTTAGGATATTTCGTGAAATTTTAGGGATTTTAACAGCTTTGTAAGAGTTTTAAAAGGTTTTAAAGAATTTGAAATATTAATCTGAAATTGTAAGGGATTTTATGAGATTTCTAATAGTTTCAAGTGATTTCAAGATATTTTTCTTCTATTTAATGATTCTGTGAGAATTTTAAAGGATTTCATGGAATTTAATAAGATTTATAGGTAATATTTTTACGGGATATAAAAGATATAAAGAGATTTTAAATGTTACCGTCAAATTTCAAGAATTTTTCTGGGAATTTTAAGAGATTTTAAAGTTTGTCGTAGAATTTAAAAAGGTTTCTAGGATTTCGTAATAGTTTTAAGGATTTCATGGAATTTGAAGATGTTTCTAATACTTTTAATAGATTTTAAAGGATATAAAAGACATTTGAATTGTTCTTGTTGAATTTAAAAGAATCTCAAAAAGTTTCTGAAAATTTTAAGAGATGTTCACGAATTTTAAGCGATTTCACAGGTTTTCAAAGGTTTCTTGGAATTTTTAAATATTTTCACGAAGTTTAACATAAATTTTAAGAAATTAGAGAAATAAAATATAATAAATTATATAATATCTAAAAAGAACGTAAGCGCGTTCGTTCTTGTGTAACTTTATATTCAATTCTATATGCAAGAAGCATATTATATAGAATGCGAGAGAATACCTTGGGAGCCAATCACAGAATTTGTTTTAAATCAAGACTTCTGGCCTTGTCGTATGTTTCGCCTGTTTTCCATGCGTTGAGCATTATTATATGTATGTTTACACCCACGTCCGCCTCACGAACCGCAAAGGTGGTCCAGAAGATTTATCGATCCCAGGTCTGCGATTAAGTGCACATCGAGCCAACCTCGGGGGGTTTAATATTCTGGACCACCTCCGGTCTTATTGTGTATTCCAAATAGCTTCTTAGGAAGGTACATTACACTTTAAAATTATTATTTGTCTGGGATATTACTTCTAAATCTTATTACTTCATTTATAAAAGAACAGTAGTCGATTTTTATAGAAAATGAAAGTGTCAGTTTTCACATTTTACAGGAATTTGGTTCTTTGTGTAAATATTACCTGAAACGACCCTACTTATTACACAAAGGAGGACCCAAATTCTCTAGTCAGAGCCTTTTCCAGTACCTGTCGAGATTTTAGTTGAGTTTAGAGAATTTAAAGGAACACTGCAGAAAAATGCGATGAAACTTTTTTTTCTGAGTATATATATATATATAATTATAAAATGCATCTAAAAAGAAAAGCTACTCTAATGAATTAATGAAGGTAAAGATAAATTATTATTAGCAGTTTTCCCGTCTCGGGAATACTTCTCACACTATATATTTTCCGGTTTTGTGAGTCCCATCTCATGTCGCCTTACGCAATGTAACCATAGCATCAAATATGATATAAGATATCTCACGTAACGTTAAATTTAGATCAAACTACGAGGCGGAATTAAGTGATGTAAGATTTAATAATATCATCAAACATAAAAGATTATAGAAAGGTAAATTGCAAATTATCTTGGAAATTGAACTTGATACACTTTTCAGTAAACTTTACGATATAATGTTACCGTTATATACCTGTGAAGTTTTACTATTTGGAGAAACGATGGTTAATCTCATGATGGGATCTGATTTATGTAGACTGTGCGGAATTTGTAGACCGCGATCATACGATTCATAACGGGTGATCGTAATTCTAACAGAATGTCACTGCAGGAGGCCTGGTCACGGTTTTAGCATATGAGAGTGTGAAATCAATGACAGCCAATAAACCGTTACAGAGCGCTTAATTTACTCTCGAATTGCAAAAGTGATATTCATGTAAAAGTAATTTCTAAAATCATCCAACGGACTGCTACAAACTTTCCATTGTTCTCTAATTAAAAATAGTGCATATACTCATTCATGCGGAAATTCTTCAGGATTATTATTTTATCTCTGAGACATCTACTTTATCTCTAAGTTATGTACAAATTCTAGGATTTTCAAATGGTTAAAAATTAACATATCGAATATTTTATGAAAATTTTCATTTTCCCTTGCGTCATAAACACTTCCGGCAAGGAAAGTAATGACAAAATAAATGCTCAGGCCCTAATGACGTTACTGTCATTAGCAAGATTACACGTCTCCAGAAAAGAAGTCTTGCTCGAGCGCAAAATGACGTTTGCATTTTTGCATATATGAAACGACTGAGCCATACACATCCGACTCTTTGCCTCACACTTTACGATATTTCGTTACGCTCAGCAATATTGCAACTCTCCAAACTCCGCTTATTATCTTAAAACCATCAGAAAATCCAGCAAGATGAAGACATCTTTGGTTTCATTAAACATCTAGTAAAGCAGATTAAGTGAAATTTATCGACCGACATATTGATAATCTTCTTAATCTGTAAAAGTAATAAGCACTTTCCTGAAAAGTATCCCTTTCGCGACAAAAATATTTTCGCGATTGGCAATTAACTGGTAAAAGTAGTTCAAGAAAGTTATTAATCTAATTGATGCCGACAGAGATTGTTGTCTAAAAATCAATATGCGTACATGGAACAAAATCAAAGTGGCATGAGTAAATCAGGGAGGATGAGATGCAGGATGTTGTATAACTTTCTACCTCAAGGCCGAAATGATGCTTTCCAACGGATAGATCTTTAACGGAAGGAATGATTTTTTAAATAAATAAAATAGTTCAGGGCGGGACGATCGCACTTGTTCGTGCATGTATACCTATAGTTTTCCTATATATGTATAATGATCGTCATTAATCCATTCTCACGCGTGCGTTTTCTCGAGTTGTAATCGCAGCCTTGATCTTATTACTGTCATGTTTCTTTAATATGTTTTATATACTAATTATTATAACCCTATATGCTTGTTGCGAACCGTTATACTCTTCGATGAATAATATTACGCGGATATAACTCGTCTTCGTTTATAAAAGCACTGCACAGCTCTGTGTGTGATTATATCCACGTCAAACTTTTGCAATAAATCGTGCAATCGTTAGATCTCATTCTCACGAGCTTGAATAAACATTAAACTCTTTGTATTTTATTTTCCTCACATGCAGAATTGCCAGAAAATTATCATTTCGGAAGTCGCTTTCAATTCTGCACCCAATTCTTCAATTAATCATTAAAAATTCGATTGCAGATTTAGTAATAGTTCATGAATGAAAAGAACGTCTGAGGAAATTGCACTCCAGTCGATGACCTTCGAGAAGATGAACATAGTGACAAAACAGAATTAATGCACTCTGAGCATTGGTACACGTTACTCGGATGCTCATTGTACGATTCTGTTCCGTTATGAATCTCTAGTTATATAAACCGGGTCCTACCAAGTCCCATCTCGAGTGAAGCGCATATAACTGTTTCCTTCTGAAACACACACGTGCACAGATGGCACGATGGACAAGCAAAAGCAGATGAAAAAGCTCGCAATTCGACTTGATGTCCAACACTTCAATAAGAAGAGAAATCTAACCCATTTGCTAAGAAGTGAGGCCCCACTCGATGCCACCGGTCAAGTTATAAGCACTGTTATTTCAGAAATTCCTATTTCTCTCAAAAAATAATAGTTCCAGTTACTTGCCTTTCATCTTTCTAATCCCCTTCAAGTTTTATAAGAAGCGAAATCAATGGGATTAATTGAATTTATTAAATAAAAAGTCCTACGAGCTATGCCAGCATTATAAAGAGATTTGTCTGGATTATGTCTTAACTGGAAATAATCACCATATATGTATACACAAATACAGATATTTATATTTATATTGATTATCCTTTGTACGATTTAAATATAAATTTCTGCTAGTCTGATTATATTGTCCAGAATGTTAAACCGTAAAAATGTCTAATAATTTACCATAAAGCCTGCTTAAAATACTTTTTTTTCTTCTAATACTATTTTTTATAACCGGAATTCTGGTTATTCTAATCAGATCTATTTTCGAGTGTTTGAAAATGATATCAGTATCGAAAAAAATATCTGCGATGAAATGATCTCTTTAATCTGATAAGACTAAAAGCCAGGCTCTAATTTATTGTATCATAAACGCCACTCTCGGAAGTGTTCGAACATTTTTCAATTGTTTCTGTTTGAAGGTAATATTAAATCTATTAATTCCGGAACTAGAATTTAGCATCTTGTAATAAGGTATCTCTTCAAGTAGGTCTTTATATCCACTATATAGTTTTATACTCTCTTTCATCAGGTAATACTACCTCAACGCAGAAGATGTAGAAAGCTGTAAAACAACTCATAGCAAATTGATCTCGTTCAGAGAATATAAAAGATCTGCTGCTTACTCATAGGATCAAGAGATCCCCTTTTTCTGCAAAACTTTCCCCTGGAGGACTAAAATCTGCAACTCGGGAATTTTCAGAGCAACATCAGCTGTTAAGTTGTAGCATTGAAAAGATAATATCTGATGATGAACCAGTAGAGGCAAAATGGGACGTAAGAGATAATAAAATGTAGGACTTAACAAGGCATCAGCTGATGACTGTAATGAGTGATAGTTCAGCACTTGTTAGTACCTTTGCCACTTATCAACGACGAGCTAAATTTATGCTAAATCTCTTAATTCTTTTTCTATCTTTTTTTCACCTGATGAAAGTTCTCCTTGAAGATTTTCCTTCGCAAAACATATATTTACGCGTCATCTCCTGAACCTGAATGGACATTACGGAGCAATATTCAAATAATCTGGATTGTTGTTCACTGAAGCGAGTCCGGGCCAATAATATGAGTCCACTCGCACAGCCCAATGAGATGGTTCAGAGATCCTATCTTACATTTATTATCCTACAACGGCGCTGGTGGTGGCGGCCTTTACTTTTTTATTATTATATCTTCTTGCCACGGTAGCGAACCATCAACTGTGAGGTTCGCATAGGGTATAATCAATATATTGCCACAGGTTTCCACAGGTTCCAGATCCTGGTGACCTGCGTTCTCAATTCTAGAAAATCTCATTCTCGCAGATTTAAAGAATGAACTTCATTTCACTCTTGTTTTTGGGAAAAAATGCACGTGTTTTTAAATGCGATTTTTCGCGATTATGCATTTGCTTAAATAAGAGCTGGTGCATTGGAAGAGAGCAAGAGGAACGATCGATCTAGATCCAACCCAACCCAACCCAACCCAACCTGTGAAGTACGACCATTCCAGGTTGCCTTAGGGAACGATTCTCGATTCGTCTACTTATCGGGCGACTTCCTGCATCTTAGGGAGCATTCAACTCCATAAAAGACACGGCAATTTCGCTTACTAGTGGGGCAAGTCTAATCTTTGGATTCCGATACTAATGATTCGACATTACCTCTGCACTTTTCAGATTGGATGTAAACATATACATATGGGGGGACTCTCTATCTCCGACTTACCCTGCTAGCAAACTCGTTTCTTTAAGAGGGAGACGACGAAGAATTGAATTAAGTATACGAAGAACTCGTAGAACGGTTCGAGTTTCTTTTCCAGATTAAACGCTGCAAATTCGATCGCGAAGGACTCGACCTGATAACGAAATACATTGAAATAAACATGATAAAGTTTGCAGTGGATATTCAATTATATTTTATGTAAATTACGTCTTTATAGAAATATCTGATATCTTGTAGAGATGAATTTGGTAGTTAGTGCACTTTATAGAGAGAGAGAGAGAAAACCTGTTTGTCACATATTTATCGCGACGTTAAACACAACGGTTTCTTCTTAATACCTAACTTTTCTAACTGTTCTTTGTAAAAAGTTCTCTCACTCGGAAATCCTGAATATCTGGCACCACAGACAATTACCAAAGTCATAACTTGAAAAAGTGAGATGTAAACTAGATAATGAGAGAGAACCTTGTATATTTATGATCATTTCAAGCATGAAGAATGTGTCACGTAAAATTTATTCCACAGACAACATTTGCCTAATGAGAGGGAAAAAAGTGACATGCATTCTGACTATGATATGTTTATTGCACATTATTCAGCCATTATTATTGCATTATTATTGCATTATTACACTCCCATTATATATTATTCCCAATTACACTCTCTTCTGTAATCTCTCTTATCTTCTTCATGCGCGATTTTAAAAAAAATGATCTCCTTCTTTTTGTGTTAAAGAACAACATGGGTTGAAGCTCTCTGCCCTTTATTGGCGCCATAAAGTAAAGCGATAGTTCAAGGTAAATTACGGAATTTATTCCAGACCACGAACACAAGGTTATTAGGCACACCGTCTCAGTGTACTTTATACTGCCTCTGCAAATACCAGTCAACGAAATTCTACAAACTTTACACATTTATTTACATTAATATGCATATATACCGCTGGATATATAATCGTTCTACTCTTTCCAGGAAAAGTATTTCTTGTATGCAACTAAATGACTTTTAACAGTTGCACTCTTTAAACCGCTTTAAACTGATAATATTTCAGCCATAAAATTTCAAGCTGTTTCTTTATTATATTATTTTCCGGCTAGCGAACGTTAAGCGCGTTACGTTTGATGCACTGTTGATTCTTTATTATATGTTTTTCAAGGTCGGCTCTGATTCCGTGTGAAATTATTTTACCCTCAACCATTGCAAACGTAGTATAACATATTATTTAATTTCCTTGAATCAAATCACAATGATATCTAAGGGCACTTTCTCAAATAGGAAATAGCGTCTAGCTTTTAAATATGAAGACTTCTTGCAATGACTATAGGGAATGAAACTGGTTTTTCAAAAATTTCAATTAGCACTTGATCTCGCATAGCAGTGTGTAGTTCTTGCGTAGTTGCTGGGTAACTATGCAAGAACATCATCGCCAGCGACAACACCTGCTGCGGGTCCCACAGTTTGTGGAACAACGGTGACACTAACAAGAACTCGAACTGGAAAGAGTGACTTTTATAATTGCAGTTTTATTCAGTACTTCCATTAGCTCGACAAAATATCGGCGGAATGAAATTAAATTGTAGAATTATTATACTAAAGCAGGTCACAATTTCTACCACTCTGAATCTAAATCGTCTTATTTATACCAGGAATGCATAACAATTAAATACAATGTTGAATCTCATTGAGTCTCATTGTAAATAAAAGGATAAGCTCTCGTGTATTTTTCAACTCCATAAAACTATCGATTTTACTCAAGGTTAATTAAAATATTTACCCTCGCGTTGCATACACGCGATAAGGTAAAAAGGGGACCTTAGCAAGACTCAAGGATAGTAATAACGTTCAGCCCAAGTAGGGAAAGACAGTTTCCATTAGGCAGTAGATAAGGAGTGTATTAGTCAGCCTAAATATATCACTTTCATTCATGCTTTCAGTACTCATCAATTTCACGTGAATAATAATGTAGAAATATTTAAAATACAAGAACGAACGCGCGTTCCGCACGCGCATTTACGTTCTTTTTCAATATTATATAATTTATTATATTTTATTTCTCTAATCTCTTAAAATCTATGTTAAACTTCGTGAAAATTTTCTTAAAATTTTCAGAAACTTCTTGAGATTCTTTTAAATTCAATTATAATAATTCAAATCCCTTTTTAATTCTTTAAAATTTACTAAAAGTATTAGAAATATCTTCAAATTCCATGACAAACTTTAAAATCTCTTAAAATTCCCAGAAAAATTCTTGAAATTTTACGGTAACATTTAAACTTTCTTTATACCCTAAAAATTATTACATAGAATTCGTTAAAATCTTTTAAAATTCTCTTTAACAACTTTTTAAAATCCTCATAATTTAAAAATATTTAGAATCCCTTAATATTCTCTAAAACTTCTTAAAATTGCATGAATTCCTTTAAAATTTCACGATATATCTTGAAATCTCATAAAATTCTACGAAAATTTTCAAAATCATAAATCTTTTCAAATCCACGTTAAAATTCATGAAAATCTCCAAAAATTCCTAGAAACCTCTTAAAATTCCTTTACATTTAAAATCCCTTAAAATCATAAGAAATCTTATCAAATTCCATGAAATCCTTTAAAATTTCACAAAATCTTTTAAAAAACAGAAAAATCTCTTTAAATACTTTTAAGTCAATTATTATAAATCTCATAAAACTCCCTCAAGTCCATAAAAATTCCCCAATATCTTTCAAAAATCGAAAAATTTCTTGAAAACCCTTAAAATTTGACGAAAACCTTCGAAATCTTTGTAAATTCTACCAAATCTTTTAAGAATCATAAAAGGCTTTTGAAATTCCTTAATAACATTACCTATAAAGTTTTAAATTTCTTATTTAAATCCCACAAAATACATATTTTAAAAATCATAAAAGTACCTTCAAGTCCGATTGAAATCTGATCAAAGTCGTGAAAAATTCTAAAAATTCCCAGAAACTTCTTGAAATTCTTTAAAATTCCATAACATTTAAAATCCCATTATCTCCCATGAAATCATTAAAAATTCCATAAAATTCCCTTAAAATTCCTAGATTTTCAATATACCTATTTTGAGTTTAAACTCGTCACACAATGATTATTAACGAAACCAAATTCAAAATTTCAAATTCAATTCACGCGGAATTTGCGATGCGGCAAATATCGATTGTCGAAAATCACTATCGATATTTACACGACGAATCAGGAGTGCGGAATAAGCGTTACGATATTTCGACTTCGACTCAATCATCTTTTTAGAATAGAACATAGTATATATATAAATGGAAACAATTGATATCCATTTCTCTTTAATTAATGAAAATACATACATCCATCGATAATTCCATCTATGGAAACTACTTGGAATGCGTCTTACATCTCTATTTTATCTAAAAAATAGAAGCTAGGACTTTAATTTTCCACTAATAGGGAATTTCCACTAATATTCGAGTATGGAGGAGGTTCTTGAATATTCTGAGGAGCTCAGAATTCATCTACATTTACGTTTTTCGCGCACTGATGGAGGTCACAGTTACAATCTGTCCCTCGTAATACCGCATCCTTAGTAAATCATGTAAGAAGTACCACAGGTACTCTGTATATCGCATCACGGCGCTTCGTTTGAGCATTACATTACCCATTCACGAGCGGAACGTGCGTATCTCGGTGTGCGTAAAATACTTGCGTGTATATGCGTAGCGTAAAACTTCTAGGTAGATAGCACATAGAACATAGAACATAGAACATACAACATACAACATACAACATACAACATACACCATACAACATACAACATAGAACATACTATCTACTACATACTGTAGATACGATAAAAGTGCGTGTGTATGCGTAACTAACCGCACGCGGGTCAATGCCTCTCCTGTCCTCGAGTGTAGGTACCCACTCTGCTACCTTCCACAATCTACCTTATGTCCACTATCCACATGTGCGCGACCACAAACATAAATAAGCGTGTTTAGGTTCACACGTACCAGTGCTCTCCAGAATGACGTTTCCAAATGCATATACCTACCTACTTCCAACTCGAACGGGAATCCTCCGATCGGCCATCGACACCTCTTCTTTCCGTGAAGACTTCACTTTACTTATCTCATTGTTTCTCCTTGAATTATTTTGCGGTTTAAGATGTTACTATTTCTTCAAACAGAGCCTCATTTTAGAGATAAAATTACAACTCTATAAAATTGAATCAGTCAAATTCCACTGATTTACAGTGACTCTTTTCTCGGGATTTTAATCAGTGAAAATTTACTGAGAATCAGTCAAAAGTCACTGAAATTTTCAGTAATTGTCACTAAACGACTAAAGATTTCAGTAACTCTTAATTCACGGAAAAAAGTGAATGGCTGAATTTACCATTTAAAACAGTTAAGATGCGCTCTGAAAGCATTTTTCCTGGAATGTAGTCAGTTTTACTATTTCAAATTGTAACTTTTACAATGAAAATAGCAGGGTTTACAATTTTTTTAGTACAAAGTGCAATTTGAAATAGTAAAATTGACTAATTTCCAGGAAAAATGCGTTCAGAGCGCATCTTAACTACTCTCTTAATCTGAATCAGCGATAAGTATACCACTAATTCCAATCAGAGAATATACGCTGAATTGAATTAGTGGTATACTTATCGCTGATTCAAATTAAGAGAGTATTTTAAATGATAAATTCAGCCATTTACTTTTTTGCGTGTTCACTGATATCCAGTAAATTATTTACTAAATAAAATAGTGAGAAAAGACTAACTGAAAATCAGTGGAATTTGTCTGGTAATCAGTTAAATTCCACTGATTTACAGTGACTCTTTTCTCACGATTTTAATCAGGGAAAATTCACTGAGAATTAGTCAAAAATCACTGAAATTTTCAGTAATTGTCACTGAACTACTAAAGATTTCAGTAATTCTTAATTCACGGAAAAAAGTGAATGGCTAAATTTACCATTTAAAACAGTTAAGATATGCTCTGAACGCATTTTTCCTGGAATTTAGTCAGTTTTACTATTTCAAATTGTAACTTTTACAACGAAAATAGCAGGGTTTACAACTTTCTTAGTACAAATTACAATTGGAAATAGGAAAATTGACTAATTTCCAGGAAAAATACGTTCAGAGCGCATCTTAACTACTCTCTTAATCTGAATCAGCGATAAGTATACCACTAATTCCAATCAGCGAAATTTCGCTGATAAGCCAATGAATGTCGCGCCCTATATCAGCGAAATTTCACTGATTCATCAGCGTATATTCGCTGATTGGAATCAGTGGTATACTTATCGCTGATTCAGATTAAGAGAGTATTTTAAATGATAAATTCAGTCAATTACTTTTTTGCGTATTCACTGATTTCCAGTAGATTATTCACTAATTAAAATCGTGAGAAAAGACTAACTGAAAATCAGTGGAATTAGGCTGGTAATCAGTTAAATTACACTGATTCAAGTTTAGAGAGAATTGACACGCGATTAACAGAGTTACATTTTAGCAATTTCAATTGATAATCGGATTATTTAATTTAAAATGCACGTACTTTTATATTAACATGTAAACATATTCAGTTTCAAGGTTCGTAATATAATTAATCATGGCAGTGTCCATTCGTACCGAAGAAATTATTAAAGTTTCAAACGTGATGCAAAAGAATCGTCAGATTAGATGTCTGGAACTTTAATCCAATGAAAAAATTCAGTTATCTGTTCAGTATCTAGCTACTCATACTTTTGTGAGCAGTTAACACCTTTTTTTCTGCGAAAAATTGCACTTCACTTGTTTTATTATTTCTCGTTAAATTGTTATATATTATATATTCAACCTTATATCCCAGGAATATATTATACTATTTGTTCAAACAAAGCTTCCTCTTCCAGAAAAATAATTTGTAACAGTATCGACACGCGATACAAAAATTTTCACACGACTTGGTGCCTTGATTCAATTGCTGATATTCATTGTTTTTATTCAGATATGGATTATAGCTGGGAAAATAGTATTGTAACCAGGAAATTGTTGTAATTGTAATTCTATGGTAAGAGATTAACGGTTCTTGATGAACTTTGTATGTTATAGGAGTTTCGAAAAAATATTATACACCCACGCAACTCTCCAATCCATGTAACCAATAAACATAATTTTAAGAAAGTTTTTCTGGAATTTGTCCCGTAAAGCACAAAATTATCCATGAATTCATGGAAAGGAAGGTTCACCTTCCTGGAATAAATGGAAGTTCGGAACATTTCTAAAAATGTCTCAAAAGTTTCCCGGAGGGTCACGTTTACTTGAAACGGTTTTGGTAGAATTCAGACAATTTTATTGTAATTAGTATATTAAACACAAAATTAGCACTTTTCGGCAAACTTTCCGCTTAATATTCCCTGAAACTTCATAACACAATTTTCCACGAAAATTCCTTACGGAAATTACCTGAACCTTCCTTACACCCTTTGATTCAAAGAAATTTTTTTGAATTAAACAAACAGTTTCTTTAAATAAAAATAATTCAAAATAATTTTGTTTGGATAAAGAAATTTGGTTTGAACCAAACAAAATTATTTTAAAAGAAAGAAAGTTTTCTTTAATATAAAGAAATTTTAAATTTGAGTTATTAAAATAAAAATTTTGATTTAAAACAAGGTTTTTTCTGAGTGATAGGAATGTTCTTTCTTATGCAGAAATTTATACCTATATTTCCAACACAAACAAGAAACCCTAATTAATTACTCGTACAAAATACAGTGTAGTTAAATTACTGAATTATGTAAACGTAAAGAGCAACTTAAGCTAAAAGTATCCAACTTGATTTATTTGCGTGAGTAATAAGACACTCTTTCGTGTGCTGATAAACCATATACAAGAGTCTGTACAACTACAACTAGTCCGATTTGTAAAGCTGATAAAGTCCACTGAAACGCCTCTATTCTTTATGACACTATTCTCTCTCAAATTTATTATGGGATCATTGCGCTTTGGGTTAAGTGAATAATGTGCACACACACTTTCATAGTCGTCAGTTTTGACTTTACGAGCTTTTGGAAATATATGTCTGCCTTGTCAAGCGGATTTTGTACATTTTTGTACACTTCCCCCCCCCCCTTTCAATTCTGTGATAAGATCGATGCAATTCGTTCGAATCAGTTCTATACCAACAATACAGCATTGTATAACTCGTAGACGTCTCGTTTCTGTTTCTATACACGGCGGAACGAAGAAGTGAAGAATGTACCGTTTGAAAATTCCACGAAGGGGATTCCCTGGCTTCGTTATACGAGATGCGAAAGACTGCCATTCGACTCCCTTTGTATCCAATAGGACGTGACTGCTTTATGGAGCTTTTACGAATCTTTTTATCGGACAAGAAGCGAAAAGTATTTTAATTAATCAGCCTAGCTACCGTTAGATGAAGATTCAATTTTATAATATAAAAGAACTCTTCCCATTCACAGCCATTACCTATTATCCTTAAAAATACCTATTATCATTAAAAAAAAAGGTGATTTCAAAAAAATAAAAATAGGGGATAAAAAGGTGACAAAAAATTGAAACAAACATAAAACAGCAGACGGTGATATTAAAAATGCGTTAAAAAGCAAAAAAAAAACATTGACCTCCAATTTCAGCCAATAAAATTTACATTAAGGACATTTGGTGTCTATTATAAGAATTGGAAAGACTTGAGAAGGCTAATAACCCCCTTTCTTTTACAGTGAATCGGACATGGCCCCAAATGCGGAGGAAGAATTGCTTGTCGTTAAGCCGAGAGGATTGCAACCAGAGAAGGTAAAACATGTCACAATATATAATGAATATCTATTCTAAAAAGATGATTGAGTCGAAGTCGAAATATCGTAAAATATCCTGATTCGTCGTGTAAGTATCGATAGTGATTTTCGACAATCGATATTTGCCGCATCGCAAATTCCGCGTGAATTGAATTTGAAATTTTGAATTTGGTTTCGTTAATAATCAATTTGTCGCGAGTCTAAACTCAAAATAGGTACATTGAAAATCTAGGAATTTTAAGGGAATTTTATGGAATTTTTAAAGATTTCATGGGAGATAATGGTATTTTAAATGTTATAGAATTTTAAAGAATTTCAAGAAGTTTCTGAGAATTTTTAGAATTTTTCACGACTTTGATCAGATTTCAATCGGACTTAAAGGTACTTTTTTGACTTTTAAAATATGTATTTTGTGGGATTTAAATAAGGAATTTAAAACTTTATAGGGAATGTTATTAAGGAATTTCAAAAGCCTTTTATGATTCTTAAAAGATTTGGTAGAATTTACAAAGATTTCGAAGGTTTTCGTCAAATTTTAAGGGTTTTCAAGAAATTTTTCGATTTTTGAAAGATATTGGGGAATTTTTATGGACTTGAGGGA